>CATIWQ010162875.1:0-36391 GCA_949673415.1 Euphorbia schlechtendalii | reverse complement strand
GATTGGCAAGAGCATCTGCAATCATGTTTCCTTCTCTGTATATATGAGACACCAGAACTTGCATGCCTTGAAGAATCTTCAAACAATCCATCCAATCAGCTCTTAAGTGCCACGGTACTCTAGAACTTCTAGACTGAAGTAACTGAATCCCGAACGTTGAGTCACTCTCTATCCATAACCGATTCCATCCCTTGCTCTGAGCCATTTTAATTGCAAAAATGGTAGCCTCCAACTCCGCCACAGCTGCCAAAGAAGAGGGCCTGTAAAAAGAAAAACCGTAAACAAAATTACCGTTAGCATCTCGAAAGATTCCTCCACATCCTGACGGGCCTGGGGCACCTTCCGTTGAGGCATCGGTATTGACTTTTAACCAGCCCTCCAGCGGTCTCAACCATCGTACACCAATGATCTTGGGTGCCGTATGAAATCTTGGCGTAAGACCAAGGTTTCGTAAAATGCTCGTTTCAGCCACCGAGTTCCAAATCAATCCCATGCGTAAGCCATCAGTTCTTCGTAAAATTTCCCATAATTGCTGTAAAGAATGGTGAATATTGGGTTGTTTCTCTTCAAAGATGCCACCATTTCTCGCTAGCCATATGAACCAAACAACATTCACAATTCCTGAATTCCATAGAATTTGAACTTGAGGGCTGAAGCGGTGATTGAAGGCTGTTTCCATGAGGTTGTCCATGTCATTGTAGATGTCAAACCTTCTACCAAACAGAGATTGAAGTGCTATCCACATAGCCCTTGCGAAAGTGCAAGAAATAAAGAGATGCTTTCTATCCTCAACATTCCATTTACAAAGGCTGCATGATGAAACAATGTTAATTCCTTTGCGCATCAGCATATCATGGGTCTAAATATAGCCCGTTGCCACTTTCCAAAAGATAATGGCATGGGACAGAGCAATGGTTGGATGCCAAATTTCCCTCGAGAAATTGCATGACTGGAATGGAGTTTGCAGCCATTGATAAAAGAGATTAACTGAGAAAATACCATTGGTTGCTGGTTTCCAATAAGCTACATTGAAATAATCTCCCAAGGGCTTCATCTCCGTCACTTGCCTCCTTATCATGTCCGGCAGCTCATGTGGCAGATTACACCAGACGCCATTACTTAAGAAATTTGAAGCTAGATCAGTTCTCTTAGCTCTTTCTGTCAGCGATAGATTTAGAGCTTCACCCACCGTCGGAGATAACCACGCGGAATTCCAAAAATTCAAGCACGAAGATTCACCAACGAACCAAACCATGTTGCTGCGAACCAGGCTGTAGGGATGACGCAGGGAATTCCAAATGCTGGAATTACTGATCCAGCCCACCGCCAGGTCATTCTTGATAAAATGTTTATTAAGAATTGGTAGAAAACCATTGCGGCTTGTGATCAAGCCCCATGCTAACTTGGAAAGCATAGAAGTGTTCATATCAACTAATTTCTTCATTCCGAAACCCCCCATTGCGATTGGTTTTTGACAAATCCTCCAAGGAACTATGATTAATTTTCGCTTGTCAACGTTCCCGCTCCAAAGAAAGTTTCGCGTTGCACGCTCCAGACCTTTAATCAACGAGGCTGGCCACTTGTACACCATAAACGAGTGCAAAAGCGAGCTGTTAATTACAGATTCAATTAAAACCATGCGGCCAGCCAAAATATAATAAAAATCATTGGATAATTGTCCTTTTATCTGACATTTGTCATTCTTATAAACTCTAAGACTTCCACCTTGAGCATTATAAACCAGACCCTTATTATCAAGATTGCTAAGTGATATTAAATTTCTTTTAATGTTTATGACATACCTAACAGTTGACTTTGGATCAATCTTCACACAAAATAAGCATATTTCCAATGCCAAGTATTTCATGGGAGGAATCATTCCCTTGAGTACTTGACCACCTTGGACTGGTTCAAATTCAATGAGCTAGTATTTTCTAAGTGTAAGATGGAAAGTATAGCCTAAATCCAGAATCTAGAATTCAGTATCCCTAACATTACTTATGGTCAAAGCCTCTATATTACCACATTCAACTATATTATTTACAAAAACTTCATTTTTGTTACCATTTGATCTTGGTTGAACACTTATTCTAATTCTACAAACTGTAGTGTGATATCTTTTATTACAATAAAAGCAAACAAAATCATTTATGGATTTGGTATTGTAACTTTTGTTCTCATGAGGATTAGAATTAGTGAGGTTATTAGGATTTAAATTATTTCTAGACTGTCTTGTATTGGATTTAGACTTCTTTTTTTGAAAACTTCCGGAGGAACATTGTGTCCCTCCTTTGGAAAAAGATTAGGGCTGGTGAAAATTTCGGGGTGAACGTCCTAACTAGGTTGATGCGATCGCTTGCCTACAAAACACCAACTCCTCTTTATTAAAATAGAAAAAATAGAAGTTCATTAAAAAGGAGAAGCTAAAAAATAAAAGCAAAACGAGAAAAAACTATCTAAAACGATAGTTACAAATGCCATTTAAATCATGGTAAAGCAACCCACGGTAAAAATCCGTAGTTTCGAGCCATTCTGAAAAAGACCGAGAAAGCCTTCCGTGATTGGCAAGAGCATCTGCAATCATGTTTCCTTCCCTGTAAATATGAGCCACCAGAACTTGCATGTTTTGAAGAATCTTCATACAATCCATCCAATTAGCTCTTAGGTGCCAGGGTACTCTAGGACTTCTAGACTGAAGTAACTGAACCACGAATGTTGAGTCACTTTCTATCCATAACCGATTCTATCCCTTGCTCGGAGCGATTTTTATCGCAAAAATGGCAGCCTCCAACTCCGCTACAAATGCCAAAGACGAGGGCCTGTAAAAAGAAAAAGTATAAACAAAATTGCCATTAGAATCTCTAAAGATTCCGCCACATCCTGACGAGCCCGGGGCACCTTCCGTTGAGGCATCTGTATTGAATTTTAACCAGCCCTCCAGCGGTCTCAACCAGCGTACACCAATAATTTTGGGTACCGTATGAAGTCTTGGGGCAAGACCAAGGTTTCGTAAGATGCTCGTTTCAGCCACCGAGTTCCAAATAGACCCCATGCGTAAGCCATCTGTTCTTCGTAAAATTTCCCATAATTACTGCAAAGAATGGTGGATATTGTGCTATTTCTCTTCAAAGATGCTGCCATTTCTCGCTAGCCATATGAGCCAAACAATGTTGACAATTCCTAAATTCCATAAAATTTGAACTTGAGGCTGAAGTGGTGTTTAAAGGCTGTTTCCATGAGGCTATCCACGTCAATGTAGATGTCAAAACTTTTGCCAAACAGAGATTGAAGTGTTGTCCACAAAGCCTTTGCAAAAGTGCAAGATATAAAGAGATGCTTCCTATCCTCAATATTCTGTTTACAAAGGCTGCATAATGAAATGATGTTAATTCCTTTACACATCAGCATATCATGGGTCGA
Source organism: Euphorbia schlechtendalii (assembly GCA_949673415.1). Taxonomy (NCBI): domain Eukaryota; kingdom Viridiplantae; phylum Streptophyta; class Magnoliopsida; order Malpighiales; family Euphorbiaceae; genus Euphorbia; species Euphorbia schlechtendalii. Next base: position 32,971 of record CATIWQ010162875.1, on the reverse strand, counting down.
AATATATCCCATTGCCATTTTCCAAAAGATAATGGTATGCGACGGAGCAATGGTTGGATGCCAAATTTTCCTCGAGAAATGGCAGGACTGGTATGGAGTTTGAAGCCATTGGTAAAAGAGTTTGACTGAGAAAATACCATTGGTTGCTGGTTTCCAATAAGCTACATCAAAAAAGTCTCCTGAGGGCTTCACCTCCATCACTTGCCTCTTGATCATGTCCAGCAGCTCATGTGGAAGATTATACCAAACGCCATTGATTAAGAAATTCGAAACCAGTTCAGTTTTTTTAGTCCATTCCGCCAACGATAGATTAATAGCTTCTCCAACCGTCAGAAATAACCACGCGGAGTTCCAAAAATTCATGCTCGAAGAATCGCCAAGAAACCAAACCATGCTGCTGTGAACCAGGCTGTAGGGGTCCAAATGCTGGAATTACTGATCCAGTTCAACGCTAAGTCATTCTTGATGAAACGTTTACAAAGAATATGTAGAAAGCCATTGCGGCTCGTTATTAGGCCCCATGCTAACTTTGCAAGCATAGAAATGTTAATATCATCCAATTTCTTCATTCCGAGACCTCCCATTGCGATTGGTTTTTGACAAATCCTCCAAGGAACCGTGATTAACTTCTGTTTGTCAACGTTGCCGCTCCAAAGAAAGTTTCGCGTTGCACGCTCCAGACCTTTAATCAGCGAGGCTGGCCACGTATACACCATAAAAGAGTGCAAAAGCGAGCTGTTAATTACTGATTTAATTAAAACCATGCGGCCAGCTATAGAGAGAGAGCTGCCGATCCATCCCGCAAAATGCTACAAAACTTTATGGTATAAAGGTCGCAAATGAACTGCTTTCGGTGCCCCACGAAAGAAGGGAACCCCCCAAGTATGAGAACGAAATGTTTCCCACCTGAATACCTATGAACCCAGCTAACATATCAGCCCTTATTCCATGAACATGCTCACTAAAATAAATCGATAATTTGCTCCAATTAACCCATTATCCCGAGTTTTCTCCATACAAGTTAAAGGTGTCACAAATAACCTTCATATTTTCAATCGTAGCCTTGCAAAAAAGAAGAATGTCATCCGCATACAATATGTGAGAGGGGAAATGGACCTCCGTTGTGTAACGCATGCAACTAATGTTGCCCGAATTCACCAAGGATAAAATAAACTTGCTCAAAAAATCTTCGGCCAAGCAAAAGAGAAGAGGAGAGAGGGGATCCCCTTGTCGAACACCCCTAATGCATTTGAAGAAACCTCGCTGTCCAAGTGGAGTGAGAATTGAAAGCCTTGCTAAACTTAGAATACTTCGTATCCAGCCAACAAAAGTGGTACCAAACCCGAATGATTCAAGCACCGTAAAAAGGAAGTTCTAAATAGAGTATCAAAAGCCTTGCGATATCAATTTTCAACTCCGCGTTACCCCCAAAACTTTTATGATCAAGAATGTTAATCCCCTCTGAAGCCATAGCGATGCATTCATGAATATGTCTACCCTTAAGGAAAGCGAACTGATTTTCAAAGATAATCTTTGTCGTAATGTCATTTAGACGGTTCGTAATAATCTTTGTAATCACTTTGAAAAAAAAATTAGACATCGTAATCAGTCTAAAGTCCTCCGCTTTATCTGCACCATCCTTTTTAGGAATCAAAATCATCAAGCTTACGTTCAGCCCTGGTAACATCATTCCTGAGCTGAAAAAATCCAAGACCACTCAGAAGACATCTTTCCCCCACATTATCCCAAAATTTTTGGAAAAAGATATCCGTAAAACCATCCGGGCCTGGAGCACTAGTCGCCTCCATGTTGAAAACAGTTTCCTTTATCAGCTCCATATTAGGCATGGCTATTAAGGTTGCATTATCCTCCACCGATACTCTATGAGGAATTATCGATTGAACCAGATGAATATCTACATTAATGGATTGATTCGCCTGGAATAGGCTGCTGTAGTAGTTAATCATGTGTGCTGATATCTGCTCAGCATCCATGGTCATAACATCATTAACCATCAAAGCGTTGATCCCTATTGAAGCACTCCGAACCTTGCCCATACAATAAAAAAAGTTCGTGTTCCTATCCCTTTCCTTAAGCCATTTTACCCCTGGCTTTTCTTTGAAATAAATCTCCCTTCCCTTAAGGTGAAGTTGAAGACGTGAGTGGGCTACCAACTCGTCAGATATTAACTCATCAGTCAGCCCGTTTAAAGAAATACGATTTTGGATATCTAACAAAGAAGACTCGCTATCTCGTACATTAACATCAATATTACCAAAGACCTCCCGATTCCAATTCCTAAGCAACAAACGAAGCCTCTTAAGTTTAACCATGAGCAACTGTGAAGGAGGAAGCGAGGGGAAATCTTCGTGCTAAAAATTATCGATCAAATCTCGAAGAGAATCATGCGTAGTCCACATGGATTGAAAATGGAATCTCGAAATCCTTCCCCCACCAAATTTTACCTCGAAAAGTAAAGGGTGATGATCCGAACAATGTCTGGCTAAAACGTACAATTATAAGAATTGCATAAATCTGATGAATCAGTACTCACCAGAGCCCTATCCAACCGTGACTCTACTCTGTCAACACCCAATCTGTTATTAGTCCATGTGTAAAAAGGACTAACCAATGTAACATCAATCAATCGAGCATCATCAATACAATCTCTAAAATTTAGACATGAACTCACATTTGGAGCATTCCCTAACTTTTCATGGCTGCCCAAAACAGCATTAAAATCCCCCGGCAAAATTCATCCTGAGTCATCCCCCAAACAGATGTTATTGTATAAATCCAAACGATGATTTTGAGTTGTACTACCGTAGACTAAACCGAGGTTAAGAATCAATGCATTTCTAGTCAAGCGAACCTCAATAAGCTAGTCCGTTGCTAAAATTACATCAGTCCTCCACTTACAGCTAAGTGCTTTAAACACCCACAGCGTCGAAATGTGCTTATCATTCGTGCCAATCAAACTTAGTCCCAAACCTTTCTAAAAGGATGAATCTATTCTACTAAACGAAACCATCGGTTCAGCCAAGCACGCAAACATAGGCTTATACTTCATTACTGAAGACTTAAGAAAAAGTTAGGAATCAACGTTATTAATACCCCTACAATTCCAAAAAAGAGCTATCATTGAGTGTACCTTCCAAGAGGCTGTCGCGATACCGGCGATATAGAAAAAGATTTCTTGTTCCTCTTTCGCGTTGCTATTTTCCATTCCCCCGCTTCCTCCCATTCAGCTAGATCTACCCAAGATTCTTTCATATTGGAAGATGCTCCTACATTCATACCCTCCCTCAAATGAACCGTTAGATTTATCCCATTAAGGTTAGCTACCTCATTTACAGCATTACCCACATTGGAATCCAGTTCATTAACCGACAAAGAATCATCACTATCACTGCCTCCATTTTCCTTACCACTTAAATGGTTATCCAATTCACTATCCTCAGAATTCTCGGTATCATGACCCGATTCCGCTAACGGAGCCATCCTCGAAACTTACTCAAGGTTTTCTTTAAGGTTGTTTAAAACCGTGGTTGCTGGAATTTCAGATTGCAATCTGTTTTGAAGCCTTTCCTAACGTGGTTTATTTCGAGTAAGCAAATCAAGAGTCGTGGATGGTTTAAGGTTATTTCCGTCAGCCTTCTCCTTAGGTTTTGGAGCTTCTTTTTCTCACCACGAACCTGATGCAATGAAGCTGGCTTGACATTGCGCCTGCAATCATAAGAATTATGTCCAACAGAATTGAATAATTTACAAAAAGCTGGAAAGTTCTCAAAGATAGTGTCTATCCAAATCTCGTTCCCCTCTCTTTCAACCCCAACCTTGTTCGGTGCGGTACAAGATAAGTCAAGATCTACCAAAACCCTTGCATAATTACCAAAAGTCCCCTCCAAAGTTGCTCTATCCACCCGAAACAACACACCGAAATAACTAGTGATCTCAGCCAAGGTTCTCGGATCCCAATATTCCCACGGTAATCCTTGAAATCTAACCCAAACTTGTGCATTCGTGGTATTGGTTGCATAGGGGTCAAAATCTACCATCCAAGGCTGTAAATAGAAAACCCCAGGTTTTAAGTTTACGCTACCCTTACTCCAAACCAAATTCTTGTTCTCCAAAGAACCTAGCATTAAATGATAGAAGCCGTGATCGATCGGAATTAATTTCCAGCTGTGATTAATTCCCCAAATCTTTGAAAGCTGAGCTTTCAAATCTTCAACCTTTCTTGGAACACTTCCTTTTGGTAAGGTCAACCTGCCAATGAGAGAGTATGCGCATTGTTGAACCCTACTCTCATAAACTGACTGAGTAATCTGGACTATTTTAAGACCTCCCTTCTCCGATACAGTGGCTTGCACTGGCTGTGATGGGAATGTAGTATTGTTGATTACTACTTGAGCATAGGATCGGGGGTTCTCATTAATCAAGGACGGGGCTGGCTTCCTTGCTGGACTTGTGCACTGATTATCGAAAAGAAGTGCAAGAAAATCTGCATTGGAGCAGTCTACCATAATAAACCAGAAGCTGAAAACAATTGCAGCCAAGAATCAAGATGTTCAAGAAGGAGAATAAGGAAATACGACGTGAAAGATAAAAAAAAGGCCAAAAAATCCTAAACGGCGGTTAAGGTAAGGAAACCCTAGCAGAGCACCTCATAAAACACGTCGATCCGACCCTTAGATTTATTTTCAAACTTTATCTCAAGTTCTTTCATTTTTAAAAGAAGTGATTATATCTTCAACATCTAAATCATTCCTACCATATTTTAAGGATTCTTTTAAACTCTTAAATTTCTCGTGTATGGAATTCAACAATAGAATGGTCTGGATATCCTTACTAACAATTACATCAACACTTTCAAGTTCTATGATTAATTTTTGAACTTCATCATAGTTTTCATTCATATTCTTTTTTTTAATAAAGTTAGGGCCAGGAAGAAAGAAGCGAGGGTGACATTAGTCCCTCAGTGAGAACGCTGCTTATAGTCCACACCCGAAGGCAAACAAAGGAATTCCCACCATGGGGGGACCCGCCCTTCCCCACTCCAATCAACCCCCCTAAAATTTATTAAAAGAAAAATAAAAATTCTGTACAACGCGAAAGAAAAAGGAAAGTTAAGCACAAAAAAGGACTATGCTACAAAACTATCTAAAATGATAATTACTAATTCCATTGAGATCATGATATAGTAGTCCTCGACAAAAATGGGGAACTTGGAGCCATTCAAAGCTTGTCCAGGAGATGCAGCCATGGTTAGCTAGTGCGTCCGCAATCATATTACCTTCTCGAAACACATGTGTAACTTAAAGATGCATTGAATTAATCATTTGAAAGCATTCCATCCAATCCGTTCGAATGCGCCAAGGGACCCTTGTGCTTTTGATTTTGAAAAGTTGCACAACGAAAGTTGAATCATTCTCAATCCAAAGTCATGTCCATCCTCTAGCTGCTGCCATTTTGATAGTAAAGATTGCTGCTTCTACTTCCATAATAAATGAAAATGACTTTGACCTATAGAAGGAAAAACCATAAACAAAAAAACCATAAGAATCCCCGAAAGAGCCCCCTGCATCCTGAGGGTCCTGGAGTTCCCTACGTTGAGGCATCCGTGTTGACCTTCATCCAGCCATCAAGTGGCTTAATCCATTTAACCGCGAATACTCGAGGGGCTTTATGAAACCATGGAGAGATGCCAAGGTTGGTAATAGTTTGCTTTTCCGTTTCTGAGTTCCACATAGCCCCAAAGCCGAGCTTGTCAGTTCTACGAAGGATCTCCTACAGCATTTGCAAGTAGTGACTACCGTTGGGCTACACATCATCAAATATATATTTGTTTCTTGCAAGCTAAATAAGCCATATTACATTAAGTATACCAGAATTCCAGAGCACTTGTAATTGAGGGCTGAACTTATATATAAAAGCAGTAGATAAAGCCTTCTTAACGCCAGAATTAATGTCAAAACATCTCCCAAAAAGTGATTGCAGAGCTGTCCTAAGAGTTCTGGCAAAAGAATAACCAGCAAATAGATGATCTATGTCCTCAATATGGTTCTTGCAAAGACAACACATGTATATGATGCTTATTCCTTTCCATATAAGGACATCATGTGTGGGAATATGGCCATTAAGCTCTTTCCAACAAATATTAGAGTGTGAGGGGGCGATGGTCTCATGCCATTTTTTTTTAAAAAGGACAGCTAGGGTAGTTCGGTTGAAGCCATTGATAAAATAATTTAACGGTAAAGGCACCATCACTAGAAGGCTTCCAAAAAGCCACATCAAACTTATCCCCTGACAGTTTAACATTTCGAACTTGCTGCTAAACCGCATTGGGTAAACTCAATGGTAAAACCCATGCACCATCCACAATGAATTTGTTGACAAAATCAGTCCGCCTCATACAGTCAACCATTGGCAGGTTTAAAATCTCCCCCAAAGTTGGGGAAAGCCATTTAGAATACCAGAAATTCAAGTTAGAAGTATTCCTAATGAACCAGACCATATTCTCCCGAAGCAGACCATACGCATGTTGCAAGGAATTCCAAATACTTGAGTTATTAATCCAATTGCTAGCAAGATCATTCTTCAAGAAACGAGTCCGTAAGATGGAAAGAAAACCATTTCTATTCGTAATCAATCCCCAAGCAAGTTTGGCTAACATTGAAGTGTTAATATCCTCAAACTTTTTAAGACCAAGGCCTCCCATCGAAATTGGTCTTTGACAAGTTTTCCATGGAACAGTGACTAGTTTTCTTTTGTCAATATTACCAGACCAAATGAAGTTTCTCACTGCACGCTCTAGATTTTTAAGCAAAGATTGCGGCCATTTATAAACCATAAAGGAGTGCAGCAGGGAACTGTTGATAACCGATTTAACAAGAGTAACAAATCCAGCCATGGAAAGAGAGTTGCCAATCCAGCCAGCAAAACATCGCAAAATCTTATGAAGAATCAGTCTTAAATAAAATGCACTAGAAGTACCGCGGAAAAGCGGAACCCCTAAATAAATAAAAGGAATACTACAAACCTTAATGCCCGTCACTTTTGCCAATGAAAAAGCTCTAGACTCCTGGACCGAATCTCCAAAATAAATAGAAGATTTGGTCCAATTAACTCGTTATCCTGAGTTGCAGCCATATAAATAAAAAATGTCTCGAATAGCATTCATATTAGCCATTGTTGCTCTTAAGAAGATAAGAATATCATCCGCGTAAAGCAAATGAGACAGAAAAGAATCCTGATAAGTGTATCTCATACGCATAATATTTCCTTAATTCGCCAAAGATAAAAGAAGTCTGCTTAAGAAGTCCTCCGCTAAACAAAAGAGAAGCGGTGAAAGCGGGTCTCCTTGTTGCACCCCTCTAGAACAATTGAAGTAACCCCGCTGCCCATTGGGAGTAAGAATTGAAAGCCTTGCTGAACTCAGTATATTTCGAATCCAGGTAGTGAAAATTTCATTAAAACCAAAAGAATCAAGCACCGTAATTAAAAAATTCGAGTCAAGCGTATCAAAGGCCTTCCGAATGTTAATTTTTAAAGCTAAATTGCCACCGAAACTCTTTTGATTAAGTAAATTAATACCTTCTAACGCCACCACAATGCATTCATGAATGATTCTACCCTTAATGAAGCCAAATTGATTATTCGAAATAATTCTTGATGTAATAGTGTTCAAACGACAAGCAATGATCTTCGTGATAATCTTGAAGAAAAAATTGGACATTGCAATTGGTCTAAATTCTTTTGCTTTGTCCGCTCCTTCCTTCTTCGGGATAAGGATCATGAGGCTGGAATTCATGCCCGGGATCATGTGGCCTGTCTCGAAAAAATGATTAACTACTCGGCAAACATCCTCCCCAACAATACTCCAATATTCTTGGAAAAAAAACCCGGTGAATCCATCCGGACCTGGTGCGCTGTAGGGATCCATGTGAAAACCCGTTTCTTTTATTAATTCAATGCTTGGTTTGGCCGTTAAGGCTACATTTTCCTCAAGAGTGACACGATGAGGAATGATAGATTATACCAGCTACTGATCGACATTCACAGAATGATCTGCAGTAAACATATGGCTATAGTAATCAACCATGTGGGTTGAAATCTGACCCTTATCATTGACCAAAACATCATTAATAATTAAGGATCGGATACCCGAGGTAGCCTGCCTAATATTTGCTGCACGGTGGAAGAACTTCGTGTTCCTATCCCCCTCCTTAAGCTATCTAGCACCACTCCTTTCCTTAAAGTAAATTTCCTTTTGTCGAAGATACAGTTCAAGCCGAGAGTGGGCTGCTAATTCCTCCATCATCAAATCGTCACTCATGCCATTAGCTGAGATTTTGTTTTGAATGTCAAGGAGAGATCTCTCACTTCTCCGAATATTAGAATCCAAATTACCAAAAACATCACGGTTCCAAGCTCTGAGAATCGGGGGAAGCAATTTCAGCTTATACAATAACATTTGCATCGGTAGCAGAGATTGGAAAGTACCATTCCAAAATTCATCAATGGTTCTATGTAAAGAATCATGCGTGGCCCACATTGATTGGAAACGGAATCGAGATATCTTTCTCCCTTCCCAAGAAACTGAGAAAAGAAGTGGATGATGATCCGAGCAGTGGCGAGCAAGCACCGAACAATTATATGAATCACAAGAGTCTGCAAAATTATCACTAACCAAAGCGCTATCCAATCTTGAATCAACTCGTTCAGCCCCCATTCTATTATTAGTCCGAGTGAAGAAAGGGCCTGATGCCGCAACCTCAACCAAACATGCATCATTAATACAAGATCTAAAATCATGGCACGAACTCGTACTTGGAGGATTTCCCAGCTTCTCATGGCTGCCTTAAATTACATTGAAGTTCCCTAACCAAACCCGGTTATTCTCTATGACGGAAGCTCTAGACCGGATTGAGTTGTATAAATCTCACCATTAAATAGGGCTATTACTACCATAAACAAAATCGTGAAAAATAGCAGTCGTATTGTTACATAAACTAACTTCAACTAACTGGTCTGTAAAAAGAGTGACTTCAGCATGCCACTCACAATGAAGAGATTTGAAAACCCACATTGTGGGAAGAGATTTATCATTAGAACCAATCATAACTAAACCTACCCGATGCTAGAAGGAAAGAGCAACTCGGTTAAATTTAATCATCGGTTCAATGATACAAACAAGCAGAGGTTTATAATCCAAGATTAAATTCTTAAGAAAAACCTGGGTATCTGTGTTACCAATACCCCTACAGTTACAATATAGAACATTCATTGACCATAGGACTGTGAAGACTTTCGCGTATTACGCGAAGGAGATCCCGTGAGCAAATTCTTTTTCTTTTTACACGATGCAATTTTCCATTCATTTTCCTCTTCCCGTTCAGACATATCAGCCCAAGACTGTCTCAAAGGTAATTTTTCTCTGGTTTGTTTGCCATCTCTCAAATCAACGATCAAATTAATTCCATTCGGATTTGAAATATGCTTTGATGAACTTGGGATAATCTCTAGACCATTAGTTATGGTCCCAACATCAGCTGTCATTCTCAAATCCTCCATTACCAACCCATGATCATCAACTATATTCTCACTGTCAGTTTCATCAGACTTTGTAAACAAAGCATCATCACCATCTCTACCCTCATTTCCCTTGCCCCATGAATGGTTATCCGATGCACTATGGTTATCCGATTCACTATCTTCGGGATCATTAGTATCATGACCCGATTCTACTAGTGGAGCCACCCTCGAGATTCCAGCAAGGGTCTCTTTAAGGTTGTTAAAGACTGTAGCTGTTGTAATTTCATATTGGAATCTATTTTGAAGCCTTTGCTGATGTGGTTTACTTCAAGTAAGTAATTCAAGTGGCTGAGTATTATTTCGGTCAGCCTTCTCCACAGGTTTAGGTGTCTCCTTTTTCTCACCATGAGCTTGATGCAAAGAAGCTGGTTTGACATTTCTCCCGCAATCATAAGATTTGTGTCCAACGGAGTTGCATAGTTTATAGAAAGCAGGCAAGTTCTCAAAGATAGTGTCTATCCAAATCTCATTCCCCTCTCTCTCAACACCAACCTTGTTCAGTAAGGTACAAGATAGATAAAGATCTACCAAAACCCTTGCATAGTGACCAAATGTCCCCTCTATTGTTTCCCTATCCACTCGAAGAAACACACCGAAATAACTAGTGATTTCAGCCAAGGTTCTTGGATCCCAATACTCCCACGGAAATCCTTGAAATCTAACCCAAACTTGTGCATTCGTGAAATTGGCCACATAGGGGTCAAAATCTGCCGTCCAAGGTTCTAAACGGAAAACCCCAGGTTTTAGGTTTACCCTACCCTTACTCCAAACCATATTCTTACTCTCCAAAGAACCAAGCATCAAATGATAATAATCACGATCAATCGGAATCAATTTCCAGCTGTGGTTAATACCCCAAATCTTTGAAAGTTGAGCTTTCAAATCCTCCACCTTTCTTCGACACTTCCTTTCGGCAAGATCAGCCTACCAATGAGGGAGTATGCGCATTGTTGAACCCTGCTCCCATAAAATTCCTGAGTAATTTGGACTATTTTAAGACCTCCCTTCTCCGATATAGTGGCTTGCATGGGCTGTGACGGGACTACATTATTGTTGGTTGTTACCTGAGCATAAGATCGGGGATTAGGAATCTTCTCATTAGTCAAGGTCGGGGCTGCCTTCCTTGCCGTTCTTGCGCATTGATTATCGAAAAGAAGAGCAAGAAAATCTGCATTAGAATAATCTGCCATGATAAACTGATAGCCAAGAAGTTGTAGACAAGAACCAAGATAATCAAGAAGAAAAAGCAAAGGAATCCGACGTGAAAGATAGAAAAGAAATCGGAAAAACAAAACTGGCGGCTAGGGTGAGGAAACCCTAGCAGAGCTCGCTTCCATTCCTTCTTTTTTCAAGTATTTTTCTAGCTTTCAATTATTCATTCATATTCTTTTAAGTATTCATTTTAAAACTGAAATGTTAGTACTTTTAGAAAGGCAATTTTATTAGTGTCAACAGTTATGGAAAGTTCATCTAGCCTATCTATAAGATCAGTTGCAATTTTAAGACCTCTAACCCTCTTAAGAATATTATCAATCAAATTAAGAATAATGATAGAGTAAGCAATATTCCTCCTTTTTTATCCTTTGTGAGTCTAGTCAAATTATTCTTTCCTAACAATGTCTTATGACATTTTTGTTGAATTAAAACAACAATTAATTTCTCCTTTTAGATGGTATAATCACCCTTACCATCAAACTTCTCTAAAATGACTTTAGCAATCAACATTGCTGCTAAATCAGATGAGATAAACAAACAATCACAAAGATAGAGAGAATCTAGGATTGAGAAATAGAAACCATGAGATAACTAAAACCTTAATGACAATAAGACAAGAACAACAACCCGTTAAGAAAGATATATTCTCAAAAGGAAATTCAGGGAAAAACAGGCCAAGTTCCCCTCAACCAGTTAATAAAGAAGGAATAAAGATAACAAATCATAGACATAACAATCAAGAACCCTACGATTTCTACCACAAGTTCACTAGGTATGCTTTTGATAGAATTTAAATGAAATTGGAAGAGAGAAAACTTACTGTAATGTTTTTATACTCCACTTTTAAGAGTTCTTCTTTTAACAATGTTCAATCAATAAAAGAAAGATAAGAAGTGGACATATATTACCATTGGTGATTTCACAAAAGATTATTCCCCTCAAGATTTCCTCAAAGATAATAACAATCACATAAAAAGAAAGGTAAAAATAGAGTCAATAACTTATCTTGAAACACAAAAAAGATGTAGAGACTCAAGATTGAAGAGGAAACATAGAGAATTTAATTTTCAACTGTAAAAACTCAAGAAATCGCAAAACGATTTCCAATAAAGATCAATAACAAAGGGATTTAACAAATTAGAATTTGAAAAAGGATTTCACAAATACAAAACACAATTTTACATGAAATCAAATAATCAACAAGGACACCCTAAATATGAGAAATCTCGTATTCAAAATTAGAAAAAGAGAACTAATCAAAATCTACTGCATGCAACCCTAGATCGATAGATCTGACACTATAATACCATATGATATAGTTACTTTATACAAATCGCATACATGTAATCATAAACTATAGAAAGTAAATCGCGAAAAAATAGAAAGAACACACTGAATTTTAAAGCTGTGACTTTTACCATACGGACCAATAACAAGGGTAATCTTCCCATAAAGGTGGGCAATTTTATTAAGCATAGGGTGCTAAAGACCATGGCAAAGATACAAGAGTTACAAGAATAAGAAAACCACTAACGCTTCAAAAAGCAAGAACTCACATGATTAAAAACCTTAATTACACAACAAAAGCACTACTAAATAAAGAGAACATAGAACTTTATAAAGCATTTACAACTTGTATAACCGCTTTTAAATCAGATTGAACCACCACTATCACAATCGTTCAATATCAAAAAGATCAGATGGATGAGAAGAAGAGATTTTCATACACTGAGAGAAAAGGAAAGCAAAGGAATAAGTAAGGCAATTTCAGTTCTGACCTAATACACAATAAAGGGAGTTTTTATATCTCTAAAGGGTGAAACACATTGCATAAGGGAGATGCACTAGCAAGCTTTAGATGCTTGCGGGTAAAAGGAGTTAAAATAGAGGGCTTTTTATGGATCTCCCCTAAAACGGTAAAATAATTTGAGGGCATGCCATATCACATTTTCTGAAAGCTCACAATTCTAAATTCTAATTTTTCTTTTACGTTAATATAAATTTATTTGATCACTACCAAACTCAACAATTCATCTTCGGCTTCAATCTTCTTCTCCTAAAGTCATCCTAACTTCACTCTTTCATCATCTCATATCCTCCTCACCTCTAACCCTTCCTCTACCCAACCATCATCGCAATATACTTCTGACATCTATTCCATTGATTCTTCTTAAATCAACATCGATATGCTTTCACTCTAATCTGATTTCACTCCAATCTGATTTACTCTGATTTTTCTTCAGTCGATAACGATCTGCTTTCACTTTGATCTGATTTACTCTGATTCTTCTTCAAATCAACATTGATTTGATTTCACTCTAATCTAATTTTATCGAATTTCCTTTCTTCATATAATTTTTTTGTTGATTTAAAATGCATAAAACACATCACTCTCTTTGATTTGGACTCTAGTGCTCAGATTCATACAGAGAGACTTTAGAAATTCCATGATTAGGAGAGAATTTGAGGTGTTTGGCAAAGTAAGAGGTGTTTTAATGGAGAGAATGATGGACGAAACTACATCTATTTATTTCTTTGATCTTAAACAAGCAGATATGGCGTTGAAGGAGATTAAAGAGTGATTCAAGCAGGAGCTACACTTGCAATGACAACACTTCTTAACACTATGAATGAATCAAACATGGATCTCCTTATGAAGTAGATAACAAATTTCATGTTTGATATTGTTGACAAGTTCAAAATAGTTGTGGTGGAAGCCATAAGATAAGTGTTTGAAGTTTTTCTTAAGTACAGATCATCGAATATATTCTGATATCCTCTTTTGTTTGTTTGTTTTTCCCTTTTGATGTGAGTAGCAGAATAGAATCACAAGTAGTAATTAGCAATAAAAGATCAAATAAAATAATAGAAACTGATCATTTAGTGAGTAATTTTCCATCTCAACTTGACCATGTGACTTTCAAGCACTGTGCTAGTTTATAAATGTTGATGGTAAAAATGGTAGAGCTCTATTTTACTGGTTTTATGAAGGCATGAAGCCACTTCTCACGCTAAAAAAAGCCTTTGTTTTTGTGGCTCTATGAAGGTATGTATGTTTATGATTATCTCATTGTTTTCATGTTACCTGTCCATTGGATAGATTCCAAAACCTTACAAAATATTAAAGTTAAATGATTAAGGTTCATAAGCCCATTCTTTAATTTGGTGCTATGGTAGATATATTGAAGGTGTTGCATATGTCTGAATAATATATTCTTCAAATAATCTTGGTGATGTGTTGGTTGATGACTATTGGTTAATCTTTTCTCTCTTCTCTTCTAGCTATAGTTATGCGTTCTGTTGACACATTGTGTCTTTGACTCATAGCCCTGATCTTTTTTTACTATGATTATGCTTAATATCGTTCAACTTACATTAACAACTATATCTATTTGCAATTTACCATAGGAGCAGAATTATCATGAACAACCACTTCAATGTTTGGACACTTCAAAAAGACTAAGCGAAAACTTACACAAATTAGTTTGATTACTTTATTATAAAATTTGTATAATATACCAGGTATAATAGTTATTATACCAAGTATAGTAGTAATTATATTTGGTATAATATCTCTTTTACTAGTTATGAGACCTTCATAAATATAATCTTTGATGCAAATTTAAGTATTGTCATTATAATAAAAAAGGTTATTATTCCTAGTACAATAGTTCTTATATGTTGTATAACAATTATTATTCTTGATATTGTAACTTTGTGCATGTGACTTTCAATGAGCTTTATTCTAGGTATAACATCTTTTATACCAAGTATAACATTTGTCACGATAGGAAATTGTTGTTTATATTAGCAAGTTAATAGATTAAAAATCAATGAATGTGAGATTTATCTAATACAAAATTTATGTTACCATTAAAGCCAATTCCATAAAATTTCAAAGTGATATAAAATTGTTATATACTTGGTATAATGGTTATTATACCTGGTATAATAGTCAATATGTCTATTATAATAGCTCTTTTACCAGCTACAAGGCATTCAAATTATGATTTTTTATGTAAGATTGAGTATTATCTTCAAATATAAGAATGTAATAGTTCGTATACTAAGTATAACAACTCGTATACTTCATAAAATGATTTTTGGTTTGAAATTGAGTATGGTCAAAAAGTTATTATACCTAAGTCATGCAAATACACAAAGAAGGTATAAGAGAAAATAGAAACTTAGAAAAAGATTAAAGTGAAAATATTTTGGTGTCATGGCAAAAACTAAAATATTTTACCCAAACAAGAGATTGGCTTGTATTTCCCTTAAATAGACTCAAACGGGCTTTAATTGAAGCAAGGGACAACACAACAACCCCAACATAAATGAGAGGGCGTTAGTGTATTTAATAAGGATCATAAAAGTGACTAATTTTGACACTGGCGTATTTGGGCATGTTTACTGTTTTTTCTCATCAGATTGAGGCTGATGATAAAAAACTACACGATGTTCTATGTCATTTTTTCAGCAAGAAAAAACAAAATTTATGTCTGCAATTTTACACTTTTCCTATTTTAGGGACTAGTTTGTAATTTCTTAAAAATTTGTATGCTTGTTATTTACTGTCCATTTGGTAATTGGCCTATGTAATTGATAGTAAGAGTATCAACTTATTTTGAAAACACATACTCCTCCCTCTGCTATATATTATCGTTTGAGAGGGATTTTGATTTCTCCTTTTCCAATATATTTTTTCTCTAAGTTTTTCATTCCTACCCGTATTGGTTCAACTTTCAAGATAATTATATTTCAATCTCCGATAACGAGAGAAGACTATAGGAATCAATATTTAAACACTAGCAAATCGTTTTTATTGAACGTATTAATGAAGTCTTGAAATTGAATATGACATTTACGAAAAAGTAAATTAGTAAATCATCTCATTCGGTTAATTATTATCTTAAAAATTATGAATTAGTTAAAATGATAATATTTAGTAAACGAAGGAGTAAGATATTCTCAATATCCATAATATTTGTGAAATTTAAGGGTGTCACAAAAGTCAAATTTTTTTGAAAGATGCGATATCTTCCGACTTAGATTATATTTTTATAGTTCCAATTGTTGTTTTTGAGAAACGAGTGCATCAATATTTGAGATTTCGAATATCCTAAACACGTTTGAAGCATTATAAGAAATAATTTTAAACCTAACTCCTTATGAGCCATGTGATTATCAGCTAGCTGATGTTGAATTTGAAATGTGGAGTAAATTTCTTCGCATTCTAACCATTCACTTGGAAATGTATGGTTTAGATTCAGAACATGTTTTATTTATCTTTCGTTAATAAAGAAAAGAGATGTCTAACAAATTTACTCTAATGTTAACTTTTGAAAATTAGAGAATCTAAATCCTTTATTTTCACACAATTAGTCAAAGATAATTTTCTGTGATTTGCTATAAACCATTTTTTAACATATGGTTTGCTCGGTCTGCGTGGAAATAAATAATTAATACTCTAGCGATTTTCAAAAGACCATCAATTAGTTCACTTAATTTTGGATCTCCTCGATAAATCCGCTGGTAATCAAACTAGTCACAGATGACAGCTGTCCACATTGTTATATGTCGCCGTTCATGAATTATAACAAATTATGTAGTCCGGTGTAGAGATCCAAATTAAAATTAAAATGAAATTATTAATATTGAGGTTTTAGAAAAAATTTGAATCCTTTTTTATATTATCATTTTGTATTTTCAATGTGTTTTTTCTTTAAGTTTTTTATTTTCTACCCCTATTTATTTGTTCAACTTTCAAGATAACCATATTTCAATCTTCAATAACAAGATGAGAAGACTATAAGAATCAATATTTAAACAGTAGCAAATTATTTTTATTGAACATATTAATAAAATCTTGAAAATAAAGTATGTCATTTATGAAAGGGTAAATAAGTAAATCACCTTAATAGTTTAATTGTTATCTTAAAAACTGTGAATTAGTTAAAATAATAATATTTAATAACATATTAAAATATGAGCTTTCTATTCCAGGTATATGATATATTTATAATACGTAAGGGTTGATGTTTATATATATATATATATATATATATATATATATATATATATATATATATATACCATCAAGAAGATTCACAATATTGCACAGTAAGCAATAAATTAAAATGAAAATGAAGCCTATGATAATCTCAAGAGAGATTGTTAAACCATCTTCTCCTTCTACTTCTTCGTCCCCGACTTTCATACGCTTTCTTTCTTTGATCAAAACCTTCCTCACGTTTATGTTCCTTTAGATATCTTCTACTTGAGTAAAAACGGCGAAACGAATCAACAAAACTCTAGTTTGCTCAAGACTTCATTATCTAATGTTCTATCTTACTATTATCCCTTGGCCGGAAAGGTCAGGGACAATTTCAAGGTCGAGTGTAATGACGACGGACAATTTCCTATTTACATTTTCTTTCATTGGTATCATGAACGGGATTATTTTGTGATGATGATGTAATTATATGTTTGTTATATATTCTAAAATTTCTGAGAATTCATTCTTCGGAATACAATTTTGTGTTTTTTGGGAATAACACGAATAAAGTGTGAAATGGAGAAAAATTTGTTGTTTTGGAGCTTTTTTCTTTTTTTGGCACATACCGATGTTCAGGTCATGTTTATGTTATTTTTTTATAATTTCAGTGATTACAAATGTTCAGAATCAGACTGAATTCGTTTTGGCCGAAAATTACATGTTTTTTAATGAAAAAAGTTTCAATTTTCACGTTATTTTGTATAAACATAAAATTTCTGTTCATATTTCGTAAAATAGACTGCACCAACGGACTCAAAACGCGAAAACGAGTGGAACTGTCTAATTTCGATCATCAGAAGCCGCCTCTAAGGTGGCGCGTGTATGCCACGTGCCGTAGGGGATGATTTACTCACCGGCGCGTAAATCACACGTGCAGGTAGGATATGGTTACTGACCGGCGCATGACATGCATGCACCATTTCTAGTAAGATTTCTTACCAGCGCGTGTACGTCACACGTCGATGGTCGTTATGTGCTCTAGTTGGCCACGTGGCATCGGTTGGCTTTGGGCCAATGAGAATTTGTCAAGTGGCAATCAACTTGTTGACCGTCATGTGGCGCCCATGAGATGGTTTTTAGGTGTTTTCACGAATTTTAATGTCAAATGATGTCGTTTTGTTCAGAATTTTTTCCAACCCACTATTTTCATATTTTTTGGATTTAATGGTGAATTTTACAGAATTTTTTGAGGTTCAGAAAATAGTTTTTTCTATTTATTTTATGTTAATAAATGTTTAAATTATGGCAAATTAGTTTATGAAATTTTAAAATATTTTCTATTGATTAGAAATAATTTAGAACCTACTAGAAAATAATTGATGATTTTTCATATATTGATTAGTTTATTTTATATATTTGTATTAGTTACATAAATATATTAATTGAAAATATACCATTAATATCCAAATTTATTATTATATAATGGTTGAATTTAATTATACATGTGAATTATAATGGGATTGAATATATTTATGTCTTTTAACTATTTGTGTGATGATTAATTAAATTATATATGTATTATATAAGTTTAATTGATTAAGTATTTTTAGTAATATGCTTAAATAATCAACAATTTATATAATGATTAAATTATTTTGTTTTTGTAAAAATATAAAATATAACAAAATATGTTTTTATTAATTATTTATGTGATAATTAAACATTAATTTATACATGATATAAATTATATAAATATATATATTGTGATCATATAATTATTTATGTAATAATTAACATCGATCTTTTAACATATATGTTGTAGATTGTCAATAATGATGCAAACCCCACGTAAGCTTGAACATATATTCGGTGTAAAAGAGTCAAGAGGAACTTGAGAAAACTGGTTCTCAAAAGTGTACTTATTATATTTATATATAATACATAGTGCATTATGTTATTGTATAGTATAGAGAAATGCTATTTTTGTATGTCTTAATTTTATTGTTTTGCAAAACATGGTTTTACAAATTTAATTTTAAATTTTTTTGAATGATCAAATTATATAATAAATAGATATTTAAGTTCCTTTAAATAATTTGATTTGTCATCACCAAGTTCGATCAAAGGAAAGAACTCTAGATCTAATGAGTTGGCCTATGGTGATCATTATAAACATCATAGTTGATGTTGTAATGATTTTTGAATTGTAATACTTAGTATTTAACTTAATTCGAATATGACGTAAATAAATACATACATTAAGTAAATTATGTGGTGGTTGACAACATAAGTCATTGTCATTTGTTTAACATCATTAATATATGTTTGTTTATACTTTTGGATAACAAATATTATGGCATGTTTTGTAATTGAATGGTTTTGGAAATGTATTTTATTATGCTTAAATCTTAGTGATTTTTTAATTTATATATCGTTGTTTATTCTATACTACACACTTGTTTAAAGACATATAAAATACATAAAATCCTTAAATCCTTAATAAAAATTTGAGGAATAATATACCCTATTGAATCCTAAATTATTAGTTTCAATAATTATGCATAATAATGTTATATAATACTAATCATTAAATGTCATTAGTTAAGTGAACTAATTAAAGATAATAGGTCCAAAGTGCATTTAATGATATACCTCATAGTTAAAGGAACTATAACAAACAATAAAAACACATAAAGTTACTATTGTACGATGAATCGAACTGAATTAAATGCAAGTATTTTCACCTGGTGGATGATGGAGGTTTATATATCTTTTTAAATATTGAGGTTGATGTCTGTTCTTATGCTGAGGTAGTATCGAACAAGGAGTTTGCTTACGAGTTGCAGATTGATAATTTGTTTACGGCTGCGAATAAGACCCCCTTCTCTTACGTAGCTAGGTAAGCAATCTAGCGACAATCTCGAGACTCTGATATTTTTAAAGAGCGCAATTTTGCGGTCAAATTTATTGCACCGTTGGGTGGCAACCGTGTTCTTTTCGTATCTTTTCGAAGGATGCCCATGCTGCCTTTTTAGATAATGACTAGTGATTTCTGAATGACCTATTATCCGATATTATAGAATTTAAGGTAGAGTTTGCACCTAAGGAGTGTTTGATTTACGTAGATTATATGTGACTCCCACCGACAATGATCTTTATGGCTTTGGTGCAGTAGTTTATAACCTTAGTGGGGAGGCTCGTTCATGTGGATTTTGATTTTGATTCCCCCGAGGGATTAGATGTGGTATCGTGTCTAGTTTCGGTTCCCCTTGGCTTTATTAATTATGTTTTAGAATTAAGGATTGGTGAGACTAGTCGCCTAGTTTACATGAATTTTTGACAAGTTATGGCATGTGAAAATGACGGGGGCAGCCACGTCTCTTCTAGCTCGGAAGAGTCTTCTAACAAGGACAAACTGCTTTCAATGGTAGCAGACCCTTCTTCCAATGCAGCCCATACCTTATCGAACAGTTGGGTTTGCTTGGACGCTGACGATAATGGTTCGGGGGACATGGCAGCTTGTAATCCACACAGTGTTGCCTATGTTTCTAGGGACAACAACATAGATTTGGTTCAGAAACACAACCAAGTAATGGGTCATCTTTCGAACCTGACATCCGAAACATAAATCAGGTTATACTACTATCACATAATAGGTCAATCGATGAAAATGCGTTGACATTCGAAGTGGGAAATAAATTGGGTTTATTTAAAGAAAGGTATAGGGACGTAATCTTAGCTACTATGGATTCAATCTCGGCATCCTAAGGCTGTGAAAATACTGAGGTACGCATCTTTATCTTCACTTCGTTAAATCTTTTTGTTGGAATTGTCGAGGAGGGGTTCGTAATAGAGTCAAGGAAAGTCTCGTGTGATCGAGTTCGAAAATTCAACGTCATCAATTTTATCCTTGTTAAAACCAAGGAGGATTCCATTCCGGAACATGTAGTTTGATCTTGGAGACACAATAACCACGTCTTCTTCTATGTGCCTTCTCAAGGTCTATCGGAAGGCATTCTACTTTCTTAGAATTCGACCACAATTCAGGGAAGTGTAATTCTTTCATCGGAAAGATTGGTTATTTTTAAATACATGGATTCTCAAGTTGATTATCATATCATTGCTCTCTATGGTTCTACAGATAATGAATTACATAACGTTATGTGGCAGGAGCTAATTCCTTTTACATGGCAATACCAAAATTTATTGATTTGTAGAGACTTTAATGAAGTCCTTATTGCTTCAAAAAGATCGAGTGGTAGATCAACTTCCTCCATGGTTGCGTTTCAAGAATTTGTTCGGGAAGGGGAATTGATAGATTTGCCTTTGCATGGCTATAACTACACGTGGTATAACAGCGTTTCATTCTCATGTATTGACAAGGTTTTATCTATTATGAATTTTTCAGATTTATGGCCAATTATGTGTTAGACATGATGTATGCCCTAGAGGTAATTAGGGTGATATGTCTTAATCAGTTATGATGTACAAACGATTTTGGATTATTATTAATAATAATTAATTCATATCTGTTGCTTATTAGTGTTTTTAATTTATTTATATATCTCGCTGGTATAATATATGTATAGTATTATATATATGCGCAATGATAAGATAAAGTCTAGGACTACTTCATAACATAAAAGTGCGAGGACATAATGGGAGCTATGTGGTGTGAGAACTGCACATACATGTTACTATGAATAGTCTAAATATCCTTAGTCATAGTTTTATCGAGATTGGACATCAATGGAATGGATATACTAACATGTGTAGGCTTACTCCTTGGATTAGATCCAAGTAGCCATCTCACAAGCTGAAGGTGGTACCTTGAGTTAACACATGGATGTATTCGGGAAATACATTGGAGACCTCTATAAGACAGACACTCGGAAATAACTATATCCATGTGTTGTGGTGTCATATCTTATTATAGTAGCACTACAAGTATCCTCAGACTCGAGTTGCTATACTTTGGGTCATATTTATTTATACCTTGGCGATCAGAATTATACGGATGATTACGGGTATAGTGATAATCATATGTTGGTAAGCCGAGTAATCAAGATGGGATCCATCGCTCATGATATAGTGATATAATGGGAGATGTACCTTAAGGCCCCTTGTTGAAGTGGCACACTCATAAACCTCTGATCAGAGTATAATATTGATAGCATGCCTTTCTAGTCAATCTTGATACATAATGGTGAGTGGTATTCTTCCCGAACAAGTCTAATTCCAGGATAGCTACGACTATTACATGAGCTGACACTTAATCCGAGCTCAATAAACTAGATGGTACTTAACTTGATGGAAGGAGTGTATTGTATTGGTTACTACTATAGAATCGGATCAAGTCACTGGCACGTGACGTTCCAAGTATAGGGGGATCATACGTTTGGTAAAAAGTCCATTTGATTATCTAGAGCCCAAATCTAGAGCTTGATTGGTGCTCCAATTGGGATTAGATCCATATAATGCAAATGGGTTTTCAAGAATAAAAATGAGATGGATGGTAACGTAGTTACATAAAAAGCAAGGCTATTTGCAAAAGGTTGCATAAAAAAAGAAGGCATTAACTATGATGAAATCTTTTCATCGGTGGCCATGCTACGATTATGAGATTTGGCAAGTGGATGTGAAAACAGCATTCCTTAATGGGAATCTGGACAAGGATGTGTATATGGCACAACCCAAGGGTTTTAGATCCAAGGATGGCTCGAAGGTATGCAAGTTGCATAAGTCCATTTATGAACTTGAGCAATCATCAAAGAGTTGGAATATTAGGTTTGAAGAGACAATCCGAGAAATTGGTTTTGTGTCAAATGCTAATGAGCCATGTGTATATAAGAAGGCTAGCGAGAGTGCGGTCGTTTTCCTTGTATTATATGTTGATGACATATTACTGATAGGAAACAATATTCCTTTTCTTTAGACATTTATGTTATGGTTGTAAAAAATGTTCTCCATGAAAGACCTTGGTAAAGCAGCTTTTATACTTGGTATAAAGATCTACCTAGATAGATCCAGAAGGCTGCTAGGTTTTTCGCAAAGTACATACATAGACAAGGTTTTGGCTAGATTTAACTTTGAGCAGTTAAGAAAGGGTTATCTCCCAATGTCTCATGGGATCAACTTTTCTAAATTTGAGTCTCCGAGAACAAAAGAGGAGAGACTACGCATGAATGAATACCCTATGCCTCAGCGATAGGATCCATCATGTATGCTATGGTATGCATTCGGCCTAACATCTCAGATGTGTTGAGCGTCATAAGCATATTTCAATCTAACTCAGTTGAGAATCATTGGATGGCCGTTAAAACTATCTTTAAGTACTTACGTAGGACTAAGGATATTTTTTAGTATATGGAGAAGGTGATCTCTCTTTGGAGGGATACACCAACGCGAGTTTTCAGTCTAATAGTGATGATTAAAAATCCCAGTCAAGGTATGTGTTTATGTTAAATGAAGGGGCAGTTGTTTTGGAAAAGTTCCAAACAAGATACGACTGTCGATTCAACCATAAAATCTGAGTATATAGCTGCTTCAAAAGTGGCTAAGCAAGTTGTCTGGCTTAAGGGATTTATTGGTGATCTCGGTGTGGTGTCCAGCATTGTAAATCCAATAGCGGTAGATTGTGATAACAATGGGGCTATTGCTCAGACAAAGGAACCACGATCTTGTCAGAGAAACGGACATATACTCAGAAAGTACCATCTCATTCAGGAGATAGTAGCCAGAAAAGATATAGATTTAGAATACATCCCAAAGAATCAAAATCTAGCGAATTGATTATTATTAATAATAATTAAAGCATCTAAGTTTCTTGTTAGTGTTTTTAATTTATTTATGTATGTATCATATATGTATAGTATTATATATATGCGCATTGATAAGACAAAGTCCATGACTACTTCATAGCGTAATAGTGCGAGGACATAGTGGGAGCTATGTGGTGTGAGAACTGCATATACATGTTACTATGAATAGTCTAAATATCTCTGGTCATAATTTCATTGAGATTGGACATCAATGGAATAGACAGATTAGCATGTGTAGGCTTACTCCTTGTATTAGATCCAAGCAGCCAATCTCACGAGCTGAAGGTGGTACCTTGAGTTAACACATGGATGTATTCGGGTAATACATTGGAGATCACTATAAGACAAACTCTCGAAAATAACTATATCCATGTGTTGGTATCATGTCTTATTGCAGTAGCAGTACAAGTATCCTTAGACCTGAGATACTGCTTACCTTATATAGGAGTTGTTATACTTTGGCTCATACTCATTCATACCTTGGCGATCAGGATGATACGGGTGATTACGGGTATAGTGACGATCACATGTTGGTAAGCCGAGTAGTCAAGATGGGATCCATCGCTCCTAATATAGTGATATAATGAGAGATGTACCTTAGGGCCCCTTATTTAAATGACACACTCATAAACCTATTATCAGAGGACAAGATTGATAGAACAGGTTTCTAGTCAATCTTGATACATAATGGTGAGTGGTGTTCTTCGTGAACAAGTCTAATTCCAGGATAACTACTGCTATTAAATGAGCTAACACTTAATCCGAGCTCAATAAACTAGATTGTACTTAACCTAATGGAAGGAGTGTATTGTATTGGTTACTACTGCAGAAACGGATGAAGTCACAAGCACGTGAGTTCCAAGTATCGGGGGATCATACGCCTTTGCTAGAAAGCTCATTTAATCATCTAGAGTTATCACGTTCCATATCAGTCTGGAATACTGAGCCTAAAGGTTCATGTATAGGAAGCCAAGTTTAGGTTAACCTCTACTGGCTCTATACTTCGGGATCCTATGAGGTCACACACTTTGGGTTTTTACCGGACTAAGTAAATAACCTATAGACTAGTTCTATGCGGAGAATATTTGTTTGTCGAATTCGTTAGAAGAATTATTAATTGGTTGGACCAAATTAATAATTAAAGGGAATAAAGAGAAAAATAGGGAAAAGTGCATGGAGCGAAGCAAGGGAATTTTTTCCGTTACGAGTGGGCCCTAAATGAACATAAGATGTTCGGAGTGGAGCCTGCGCAGCTACCTCGCGAACTAAAAAGCTCGCGAGCCTCTAGCGCGCTAGGTAAGCCCACGCGCGCTAGCGAGTTGCAAGCCCGCAAGCTTTCCCATGGTAACGATTGCGTGGGCTTACCGCACAAGCCCATGCTTGTAGCACAAAGCAAGCTTGCTAGGGCTTTCCTTGTGAAAAGGAGCTACAGGTTAGCTCGTGAATCCAAGTGACCCGCGCGGCTAACCCGCTTGTGGGATGGGAATATTCCTATCCCACATTAAGTTTAAGGGGGAGTCTAACACTCCCCATTTCCCAATATATGGGCTTCCCATTCTCTTTATTTTACACACTTCAGCTCAGTTTTTCTCTTTGAGTTCAACATCTCTTTCTTCATGCGTTGAGCGAGATCCTTCATGAGTTTCTTCAAACAACGAAGAATTCTTTACAAGGCTCTTTCTATTTGAAGTGAGCCTTCTCAGTTTATATTTTCGGGTTGGTCTTAGAGCAGTCTAGCAGCTGCTGTCTACTAACAGTTTCTACCTCAACATGGTTTTGATCAGTGAAGATCCTTGTGGATCAATCATAGAGGCTATCCTAGTTTGGAGGCTCGTGCTAACTAAGTTCTGCCGAATTGCTCTAAGAACGCCGCATCCAAAAGAGAAAGAGAAGCACACATCAACTAGTAATATTCTAAACTTAGATGCTAGGTTTCTTTTATAAGTTTCATGAATATATCAGCATCTATAGATTTCTTTAACTTAGATTATATCGATCATGGTATGCTTAGGAGATCCTTTAGGTTAATTTTAAGTTTTGAAATTTCACCTTGCAATATTTCATGTTCAATTACTATCTTGATTAACTATTAGTATGTCATTGTCCATGATAGACTCGGCCTTGTCGGACCACTTGCCACTTATCTTCCAATCGTGGCTAGCCTCTCCCTTCGGTATAAGACCCTTTCTTTCACTTAATATGTGGTGGGAAAATTAAGAATTCTTTCCATTCATCAGGCAGCCATGGGCAATGATTCGGACATCTCATGGTAATAAGGACATTGTGTTCAAGCTTCGACTTCTAGAGAGGGATGTTGAGCCATTGCATGCAGCCCACTATGGCAGCCTTGAGCGGAGAATTAAGGAGTAAGAATCATAAGTTCTCAGCTATACTTCCAGCGATGCCATGCGACCCCTCTCCGCCAAATTGTCTGCGCAACTACAAAGAGAAAAAACTGAACTCCACCAACTTCGAAATAATTTGGAAAGTCTTCGCCACCAGCAATCAAGAGTCTCTTGGACTCTTTTGGGGGATAACAATACCTCATTTTACCATCGATTGGCATCAGCCCATTATCGGTGCCACCGAAATTTAGAGCTGGAAGTGGATGGCATATTAACATCAAGCGTTGAGGACACTACCAACGCAGCCCAAAAATTTTTACTAGAATCTATTTACTATTGCCTCGGCTATATCATTTTCCCTTTATCCTAGGAATTTTAAGAGAGTCTCAACGAGTCAGAAAATGGCATTGATTGCACCCTTTTCTATCGATGAAGTGTGGAATTATATCTTGTAATGTAGATAGAATAAATCATCGGGAGCCGATGGTTTCAATTTTTATTTCTACAAGTGATTTTGGGATGATCTTAAACCCAATATCATGAATCTCATAAATGAATTTCATGCAATGAGTAGGTTTTTTAAGGGGTCTTTTACGGTTTTGATTCCGAAAATTCTTGGGGTGGCTTCATTGACAGATTTCAAGCCGATCGCGCTAATCCATGGAGTGTATAAAATTGTAGCAAAGCTATTGGCATCGTGTCTCCAACAATTCTGTCGCACATTATTTTCGAAAATTAATTTGCATTCATCAAAGGTTGCAGTATACATGAGTGTCATTTCTAGCTTCGGAAATTGTAAACTGCATGCATTCTTCTCGTCGCTCCTGCCCCTTACTTAAGTTGGACTTTCATTAAGCTTTTGTTTGCGCCTCATGGAATTATATAGATGTGGTTCTTTTGAAGATGGGTTTTGACAAAAAAAATAAATCTCTTGGCTATCAATTGTAGGAAAAACTTAAGTACATCTGTTCTCGTTAATGGCTCTCCAAGTGCACCGATCTATTTACATGAAGGGGTTAAGCAAGGCGACCCCCTTTTGCCTTTTGTTTTCGTTTTGGCAGCCGAAGGCCTTAAACAATTTATAGACACTAGCATCAGAGAGAGATTGCTTCTGGGATTCAATTTAGAGCCTTCACAAAAGGACATCTCTCTAATCCAGTTTGCGGATGACACGCTTTGCTTTCTACCAGTCAATTTAAATCTAATCGCTCCATTTATGCAGATTTTGAAATGTTTTGAGCTGATTTTGGGACTCAAAATTAATTACCACAAGAGCTCGCTTCTGGGGATTAATTGTTTGAACTCCCTTATGCATTCATGTGCCTTTTTCTTGGGTTGTTGGATTGAAAAATTTCCGATTATGTATCTTGGTGTTCCACTCTGCCTCAAACGCATACTAGCAACATGTTAGGATCCTCTAATTGCAAAGTTCTAGAAGCGCTTATCGAACTGGAAGGATTGTTGTCTTTCTTACGCAGGACGTCTAGTTCTAATCAAGTCGGTACTTGCATCACTCCCTATCTATTTAATGTCAATTTTTAGATCGCCTTCTTCACTTAATGTGACTCTAACACGATCAGTAAGGAAATTTTTATGGCGTGGTGACATAAATGTTAACGGGATTTGTAAAGTGAGCTGGACAACCTTAATTTACCGAAAAGTCCAGGGGGATTATACATTCGGGACCTGAAGTTAGTAAATTGCAGCCTACTTTGCAAATGGCTATGAAAAATGAGAGAGATATGCCGTGAGTCACTATGGCATTCAATTTGTGTTTCTTTTCATGTTTTTGAGTCTTGGAATGACCTTATCAAAATCGAATCGTCTATATTATCGCTAATTTGAGGAATATCGTAACTTGTTGCTTCCGTAACAAGATATTTTGGCTGCACTTTTGCTCCAACAACCTTATCATTATTGGGAATGGGGTTCAAGCTTCTTTTTGACACGATAATTGGACTTCGAACCAACAGCTTACATCGTTGTTTCCGAACCTTTTTGTGATTTGCAACATGAAAGCTTGCACAGTGGAGGCGGGTTGAAACTTTCTATTTACGAATGACAATCATTCGCAACCATTTTGGAAGCATATTTTGAGGTTTTCGCTAAGAGAACGGTGTGTGCATCTTCGTAGTTAGATTAGCACCTCAAAATCACTCATGTTCCACACTCACAGTGGCAGAGGCAGCTGCAACTCTCTACAGTGGCAGACAGATTTGTTTGGGACCTCGGTGTTCAACAACAATTCTCAACGGCATCCTTTTGCAGCGGCTATTACGATACACCAAGATGGCCTAAACAAACATATGATTTCAACATCATTTGGAACTCATGTCTATTGCCAAAAATCATATTTTTCAGATACCTAGATTTCCACGGTCGACTCGCAACATGTTCATTTCTCCTCTCACGTGGATGAAATTAGATTGTGGATGCAATTTGCCCATTTTGCACCGAAACTGAGTCTTTAAATCATGTATCGCTGCATTTCCAAAGAAGTGTAAGAGTTTGGTAAGAGTTTTTGAGATGGTTGGGAATCTCAACTCCAATTCCACGCACCCTTTTGAATTTTTTAGAAATTTAGCAATCCTTTTTTCGGCAAGGCCTTAATCAAGACTTCGAGGCATCTCTGTGATTCATTATAATTTGGCTTCTCTGGAAAAGGAGGAACAAATTTGTGTTCGAGGGTGTTCTTGTTCCGGAAGACATTTTCCTCAAGAGTATTCACTTATGATGGTTTATTTTTCATTGTAATAGACGTTCTTTGTAATTTTCGACCTTGGATATCTTTTTTAAATCTGGGATCTTTGCTTTGTACCCAATCTGTGATTCTCAACTTGAATTTTCAGATTCCTTTATTAATAAAGGTTTGGCCTTGTCGAGGTCTCTTGCTTTAGAGGGAGCCAACCTAGTTGGAATGCTCTTTGCATGTGCCCCGGCAACGGTCCTTTTCCTTCAAAAATAATTGTAAATTAAAATGCCTTGAGTTTTTATTTGTAATTAAAATATGTTATAATCAAATTAGGTTGTGAAAGATTCATCCAAATTAAATAATTTCGACTTGAAACTAATCTCATAAAAAAACAATTTTTATATATTATTAATGAAATATCTTAACATGTCTTGATGTCTTAGTTTAGTGGTAATGATTGAATTTATGATTCTAGAGATCACAAATTCGAAACACATTCAGTGTGAATTGAAGATTTTCTTTTGTAATTAAATAATATAAGGATCTCCTGACATAATTCGACTATAAAATTAAATTAATCTAGTCAATCCCAACATTGGGGTAGTGGATATTACTTTCATCTATTCGTAATCATATTTAACATTTATCTAAAAATTTGACCTTTTATCCATACTTTAGTTAGTGAGTACAAAATAGCGAATGAATATGATAACAAAGCATGAGATACAGGAGGGTATAATGGTATTATTGTAAGACCAGCCAAATGAATTCTTGGCAAATAAGGTCGTAAATTGCATAATTTCAGTTTCTCCCATGTATCATCAACAGATTTTTAAATTTATTTCTTTCAAAACATTTTATTCAATCTAATGTTAAAAGTTTGTCTTTTTATTCAATATTTTTTTAGTTTTGTTTGTAATTTAAAATATCAATGCAACTGTATTAATTAAGTTGAAATTAAGTAGAAACGAAGTTATAATGTAATATTTAAGAAAAAAAGAATTCAATAATATAATTAAAAGTGATAAATTAATCGTTTTAATAGTGGAATAAATGTTTTATTGATTTTGATAAAAATTTCAAAATGATAAACTTCCTGCACCGGATAGAGTAATTCCTAAGACGAGAGTCGGTAAAATTAAAAATTATGAATTCAATGAATTGAATTCATCAAAATTCTACATCCCATCAGACTGTAAATCAGCTCAAAATTCCACAATGTTAACTAAGAGATTGAATATATGGTTTGTTTTCTTTAACTTTTTTTTTCGCATAGAAAATGCGGGTGTTGAATATAGATAGAGAAAATAATAGAAGATAATTATCTTTTTGAACTGGAAATGTGTTTAATTTTTAAAATTTGCATTAAAATGGCGATGGATAGAGATTATATTGCAAACTGTCATTGAATATTATTTTCTATTTTTATTCTTATTGTTATTGTTATTATTATTAAATTTCTTCAATTATTTGAGAGACTCATAGAGTTACAGTTGGATCTTGTTCAGTTTTATATTCTTTGAATAAACAATTGAAATTTGGGAATTCATATTCATTATGCGATGTAACGTTTGTTTTCGTGTTGTCTAATTAGGCATGGATGAGTTTAGACATAGATTATTAGGTGTCTTCTTTTTGACCGCCCAAAATAGGTCAGACTTTCAATTAAAAGTTAAATTCCGTACTTGATTTCAGTCATGAAACAAGTTGTGAGCTTGTGACTTTGCTATGAATTTTTAATCTTTATTGTTTGATTTCTCTCACATTTGTACTTTTTTTTTTTTTGGTAATCTAAAAAAGAGAAGAAAAACTAGACAAGAGCTAGCCTAGGAAAGGAAACCCCAGCAATATCCTGGAAAACAAATTCAAGCATATTTGAAACTGGAACATCGAAGACGTGAAATCCAATCAGGAGGTCCGCAGCAATGCTAGCCATTCGGTCCGCGCTTCGATTTCCTTCCCGGTACACATTCTCACATTTGTACTTTAATAATACAAAAATAATGTTTATTTGATTTGAGAATTGGTTGAACGGATTATGTTTAATTGATTACTATTGTTAATAAAAATTCATACCTGGGTTTGGTATAAATATGTTTAGATCATAATCTGATAATGACTAATGATGTGGGATGAGAATATATGCATTTTTGACAAAACAGAGTAAGATTTTACATATCAAAACCATAATTACAATATTCGTTCAAACTTAAATGATGATATACAGTTATGTGATATGAACTATGAAATTAATCACATGTAATCAGGTCTGTATTTTATCATCTTTGATAACAATTTTAGCTAATTCATTTCACGGTTCAGAATATTTGTTTGGGTATATTTTAATTAAACTTTCTGCCCTCGCATGAGAATCCTAGCACCGTCACTGAGTGATATTAAACCATCTTTGCGACAGTAAAGACGTAATTGCACATTTTTAGGCTTTCGAATTCCTCAATAACATCGAAAGCATTTTGTTTACTATTGCTTGTTTCACTTACATATACATTGAAATTTGTGTTAGCAGTTGATAGAAAATGAAGATGAAAGTTTAGTCGATAATATTGAACTTGTCAAATTCGTTAACAGTACGCTGATTTCATTTAATTCATTAGTAATGCACAGCGACACAATAATACAATAAGAGATTATGTGCAGGATTTATATGTGTTATTCAGTTTGGATGCTCTAATTTGAATAATTTTGGTGTCTATTTTGAATGGAAACATGTTTGATGATTATAACAATTTTTGTCAAATTAGAATTCCAAGAGTCTAAAATTGAGAATTTTATTAAAATTCTGAAAGATTAAAACATACCAAAAATTGAATAAAAAGAAAAATAATATAAAACATCAAAGTTGGATATATATGTTGCGTGGCAATTAATTTGTCTCGATTGAAACACTTTGACGTGCAGTTGGATATATATGTTTGGTCATAACCGCGAAACCAAGTATTGATTTGGAGATGGATTTGCAGAATGTGAAACAAGTTGTTCATCAGTCTCAAAATTAGCCATATCTTCCTCTGTCAAGGTAACCCAAACCTCAATTCCTTGTCCATCTTTTGTGTCAAATAGGATTATAAAATTGTCAAAAAACAAACCGCTTGTAGCTATCCATTCTGCCTTTCCCCATCCAAAATCAACTTCATACATTCCAAAATTGCACAAACTAGTCAATGAATACCTCACCATCTCTCCTCTAAAACTTTCCATCACTCCCTTGTCCAAATTCAACTGCCCGTTCCGAATTTTCCTTATAGACTCCGAATTCACACGTGTTATTGCATCTTGCATGCTTTTCCCGATTTTATAGTATTCGTCTCTTTGACTAATACGATCCATGTTGTCAACCATCGTTGGTGCTATCCATACAAGATTCCCAAATGACTGTGCTGGCATGGGCGGATCGAGTAGTCGTCGTATGTTCACTGAATTAATTGCCATACACCGTGTGCCATTACCTCGTTTTGCCCTAGACGTTGCGGCTACTAATCGGTTCAATATGAAAACTTGTAATGCTACTACCCGAGATAACTTCTTATCTTTCGTGCTGTATCTATCTCTAAGAGCAGAAAGTGTGAATCTATCGAACACGAACGACTTAGTGACGACGTTTTCCTTGAAGAGAATCTGCTTGAGGTCAAACTCGGATGTTTTTATAGGTGGAAAGATGGAGTCCGTACCGAAAGGGACTCTCTCAACTGCATCCCCCCGAGCTATCGCTGCCCAAGTGTTGAGGAACATGAAAATTGATAAAGCATCGCCGAACATATGTGGCATAGCGAAAGCAACGGCTAATCCGCCACAGTTGAAGAAGGTAATCTGGAACAAAGATCCACATTGATGTATGCCTTGGTTAGGTTGAGAAGGAAATAGTTTTTTGCTGTGGTTGTGGTATTGGTTTCGGTTTTGGAGAATATAGGAGAGGGTGAAGTTAGCTTTGGCTTTAATAAAAAGTGCACCTTGGTCGTTGCAATCTGCGTAGGAGTAGTTGTTAATGCGGCCGGCGAGAGGGTAGAATATGGTTAAAGCCTTGGATAAAGATTCTTTCAAAAGGTTGCATCTTTGCTGATTCGAAATAGAGTTGGATTTTTTATAGAAGAGAACAAAAGGAATTGAAATAGGGAACTGATTTTGATCAATGAATGAGAATTTGAGCTTATTGAGATGGGGAGGTGTAGGAGAAGATGGTTTGATAAATTCTTCGGAAATAAAGTCTACTTCAATCCCCATTTTGTTACAAACAAAGAAGCAAGAAAAATCAGTAATGGAGAAATAAAGAGCAAATGAGAAATTATGG
>CATIWQ010162837.1:0-14766 GCA_949673415.1 Euphorbia schlechtendalii | reverse complement strand
CCATAAATAAAGTCTGCAGCAGCTCCGGAGAGGTAGGCGAAATTGGCCGAACTCCGTCATCAAATATTGTGTTATTTTTCCACTATTATTTTTTCGCATTCCATTAATCTGGTAGTACGGGAATTACCACGTTTATTCCCTAACACTCCCCTCACCAATGCCAAGGTAATAATAAAATGCATATTTTATATAGGAATCGTAAAAGTTATCATTAATTGCATAATTTTTGTAGGGTACGTTAGACCTCTTCATTGAGTCGGGTTGCAAGCTAGTTGAATCATGGGAAAAGATAATCGAAGCTAATAACGGAACAGCCGATATCAAGGTGGATGACTATATGAGAAGTTTTACCTCTCATGCAATATCAAAAATGATGTTTGGGAAAGATCATGCCAAAGGAATTACAATATTTTCTACGTGTAAAGATCTTATAAAGGCTATGGGGTCGGCTACTACACTTGGAATTCCTTTTTCAAGTTATGGACTTATTACTAATTCTGACTATTTTGCATATACAAGAATGAAAAATATATATGTTACATTCACAAGCTTAATTATCTTTAATCAGATTTATTCCCAATAAATCAAATGGGGAGGCGCAACAATTAGCAAAGGATATTCAACATGTTATCATGAAAATAGCAAAGGAAAGATCGACGCGATCGGAATCTCGCAAGGATGTGTTACAAATAATCTTGGAGGCTACCCAAAATGGTGAAATTGGATCATTAACAGAAGAAGAATTCATAGTTGATAATTGTAAGAATGCCATCCTTGCTGCTTATGAGGTAACCGCCATTGTCGCAATTTGGGGTTTAATGTTATTAGCTTCGCATCCTGAATGGCAAGATCGAGCTCTTGTGGATGTCATGGAGGTTTGTGGAGGGCAAATTCCTGACTACAAGATGCTTGGCGATATGAAAGTGGTACAAAATTTTAATCAATAACTTTAGCTCAGTTTTATCCTTTTTTTTAATAAAGATCGACTAAAATTACTAACATGAACCCTATAAAATTTTAAAAGTTGAACTATGGGTACACTTTACACTATAAGAACAATAAATTAAGTCATTTTCAGTGTTTTAGAAATCATTAGACACTTTACACTATTGTAACTTCAATGAGGATTAATTGGAGCCTGTGCACATATATATGTATATATATAGATATGTATAGATATGTGTGTGTATATATATATATATAATTTTTTAGAAAATAAAAAATTATGTATTCGTTTAATTGTGAATTATAGTTTAATATAATATTATATGTAAATATTGTTATAGAAAGTGAAAACACAAAATCTTAGTTAATTATTACGTAATAAAAAAAATTCAAAAATACAAAATCTTTAAATATTTTGTCTTTATCCAAAGTATGACCAAATTCTTATTTTCTTAAAAATTTAAACATGCAATCGTGTTTTGAAAAAAAAGTCATCTAAACATTACCAAGGTGGAAAAAAATGGAGCACTGCCTAGGCTGCATCAACAAGGCTCGTTGTACATAAAATCGTGCGACAAAGAGTGAAATTTCGTATGAATTTCTTAAAACAATGGTCATTGTACTGAAATCCAGCAGGAGTTGTAATTGTTTTGATTGAGGTTGATGTTCAGTTATATCATAAACTGATTCTAACTTAATGACAATGGACATGCAGCTGAACATGGTGATTCAAGAGGTACTGAGGCTGTATCCAGTAGTAGGACTTACATCAAGGCAGGCAATGAAAGACATGAAGCTCGGAGAAATCGAGGTTCCGGAAGGTGTCAACATTTGGATATTCACAATGGCATTGCAGAGAGACCCTCTCCAATGGGGGCCTAATGCTGACTCTTTTAATCCTCAGAGATTCGTTGATGGAGTCTCTGGAGCTTGCAAATCTCCCAAGGCTTATATTCCTTTTGGAATTGGAACTAGGGTTTGCCCTGGTCAAAACTTGGCTCTCTTATCTTTGAAGGTGCTTTTTGCCCTAATTTTATCAAATTTCAAGCTTGCTATCTCTCCCAAGTATGTTCATTCTCCTACATTTAATTTGCTCTTAGAGCCTGAGCATGGGGTTAATCTTATTATCAATAAGTTATAGACTATTATGTATTGTACCGTAGGAAGCTTTATCATGGTAGAATAAGTACGTGTGTACTAAATAAAGCACTTGTATTTGCTAGCTTGTGCTCTTTTTTATAGGGTGTTGCTATGGGTCGTCCAGTATTACTTCGCACCGCTCGTATTTTTTCAAATACGGATAAAAAAGGACAACTAAAATATGCAGACGGAAATTTTTTCTGCCCACGCCATGGCACGGACAGATGAATTTTCCACCCACACCATGGCACGGGCGGAAACGGGATCCGTCCACGCCATGGCACGGGCGGATCCAGTGTCCGCCCACGCCATGGCAAGGGCGGATCCCGTGTCCGCCTACGCCATGGCACGGGCGGATCCAGTTTCCACCCATGCCATGGCGTGGGTGGACACGGGATCCGCCCGTACCATGTCACGGGTGGAAATGGGACCCGCCCGCGCCATGTCACGGGCGGATCCCGTGTCTGCCTATGCCATTTGGTTGATTTTTTTTTGTTGATTTTTTTAATTTTAGGGTTATTTTGGTTGGTTTTTTTAATTTTAGATCAAATCGAAGAAAAAAATTACCCGGAATAAATGATTGCGTTGTTGTCGATCCATTGAAAGTAATTATCGAAGAAATCGTCAAAAAAGAAGTGAAAGAAAAAGGGGCTGAATAGGGATGGGGTATTATGGTCCGTATTTGAAAAAATACGGGTGATGTGAAGTAATATTGGACGGTGCATAACAATTCAGTTTTTATATGACAAAGTATTTTATCTTCAAATGTGGTACTTTATTTCTTCAATAGAATACTGAAAAATTGAAAACTATATTCATTTTTATTTAATATTTTATTTGTGTACAAAAGTTCAAATATATTTTGAATTTTACTTGTTAAAAAATATAAAAAAATATCACAAATCAAATTATAAAGAACAAGTATAAATTTTAAATTAATCAAGAAGTTAAAAATCTTTTATTTCATTCTTAATTCTTAAGTATAGGCTTCAATCTTAATTGCACATGTGCGACCTGATATTGATTTAAAAATTAAAAATCTTGTCTTTAATACTCTAAAAGCTTCTTCTATCATATTGTGCAATTTTTAAGATGAATGTGGTTCAAGTTCACCAATTTATAGTTTAGTTCTATTTCATTTACATTCATAAAAATCTTTCGATTGATTATAATTTCACCACCTTATCCTAGACGTGACTCGAACCTGAAATTTTTTAAAGATAACAAGTTCAATTTCAACTATTACACTAAGACATTGGTCACTAACACCGAACCAAATTATTATGTAGTATTTGTTTAGATCCAAACAATATATTATAGCCACATTTTCTATAAAGTATTTCTGTCTTTATCTTCTAATCATATATTATTTGTAAGGAATTACAATTAAAAAAAAGACACAACTTAAAAATTATTACGCATGAAATTTAAAAACCATCTGCTAGTACTGTACTACTGTAGTAATAATAACATTTGTTCGTCGATTGTAGACCATAAATTAAAAGATCGGCGACAGCAATTCAGAAAATAATATTTTTCCAAATAATTTAGCACAAAAACAAGAAGTTGGCGTCGCCCGGACTCGAACCGGAGACCTTCAGTGTGTTAGACTGACGTGATAACCAACTACACCACGACACCGTATTGATCTAACTCACTTCAACATATGTAAATATATTAAAACCAACTCTTTAACAGCTACATTGTTTGCTAAAGAAGAAATACGCCTCTTTCGTTCGAAGAAAACCCTAGCTTCTTCCTCAGCTGTTCCCGTTCTCGCCATTCTTTTCAAATTGATTTGCCTTGTCCAGTTTCTGTTATAGAGTTTCAAGCGAAAATGTCCAGCGCTTTGGATATGTCGCTTGATGATATCATCAAGAGCAACAAGAAATCTGGATCTGGTAACTCAAGGGGTAGAGGCCGCGGTTCTGGATCTGGACCAGGACCTACTCGTCGATTCAACAATCGCGGTGCTACTCGAGCTGCTCCGTACTCTACCACAAAGGTAGTTTTACTCCAGATTTGC
This sequence comes from Euphorbia schlechtendalii, assembly GCA_949673415.1. NCBI lineage: Eukaryota > Viridiplantae > Streptophyta > Magnoliopsida > Malpighiales > Euphorbiaceae > Euphorbia > Euphorbia schlechtendalii. Next base: position 10,655 of record CATIWQ010162837.1, on the reverse strand, counting down.
TTGATTTCAGCTTCTTCTTTTTCTTTGTTTCAATTTCCAATTATTTGATTTGTTTCTGTTTCGAAAGGCGCCTGAATCGAATTGGCAGCACGATATGTTTGCGGATCAAGGCGGTATGGGGTTCCAGGGGCAAGCGGGTCGGGCTTCTGCTATTGAGACTGGGACGAAGCTTTACATATCTAATCTTGATTATGGCGTCTCAAACGAGGATATTAAGGTACCTAATTGTGCCACGAGTCTTACTAGTTTTTGCATGCATATCTTATTCTGTTCAGGAGGTGGTTTGTTTTTCTGGGCTGATCAAAATAGGAATTTTCTAGCCTGACTTTTCTTAAACGCTTCTGTGTAATCAAATTATTTCTGAGTGGTTATGTAATTTGTTTCTAGCTAAACCAATATCATTTATCGTGATTTAGGCATATCGAGTTTAACCTGAAGTCCTGAATTTGTTTCTGTTTAAATAGACAATTTTCGACTGTTTATAATTGAATGTGATTACATATTATGATATTGGATTTTCTTCCCAATATTATTAACCTTTACATTTGGGTGGTGCTTGGATGTGATAAGCATCATTAGAGAAGTTCTTTATCAATAGAATAGAAGCAGTCAAGTCAAGAACTTTCTCCTTTTGGCTTTATCTTTAACTTTGATTATCTTTTTGCATCACAATTAAGCAAATTGGTGCATATTTATGGTGATAGTTCAAATTGTGAATGTTCCTTGATCCAATGTGCAGGAGTTGTTTTCTGAAGTTGGAGATTTGAAGCGATACTCAATCCATTATGATAGGAGCGGGAGATCGAAGGTATCTAACTCGAGTTTGGCTTAACTGCATCCTGCTGATGAATACTTTCTGTCCTACTGTAGTTTAGAAAACCTCTTTTTCTTAGGGAACAGCAGAAGTTGTTTACTCACGACGAACAGATGCTGCGGCTGCTGTCAAGAGATATAACAATGTTCAGCTTGATGGAAAACCAATGAAGATAGAGATTGTGGGAACGAATATATCTACTCCTGCTGCACCTGCACCTGCACCTCCTAATGGCGGCTTTGGGAGCTTTAATGGGATTCCTAGAGGGTATGGATGAACTTCCCTTTATTTACTTTCACTTAATTTTCAACTGTAATCGCCATTTTGAAATACTGTCATACTGTGCCTTCCATTTCCACTCATCTTTTATGAGCTCTGACTCTGATTATTATTCAGATGCCATTCTGATGAAATGTGCCGAAATAAACTTAAGATTCAGTGCTTCGAAAAGACTAAGTAATGTTGATGAAAGATGTCTGTAGACTAGTCTTGGAAAGGATTTGACTTGCAAATAAACGGTCCATATAGGAAAAGTGAATGCAGGGATAAGCTTGTAAATAAATGGTCCTTATAGGAAAAGTGAATGTACAGATAAGCTTGTAATGAATAAGAGGGAAATAATGGATATTTTTTCGTGATGAAAGCTTGAAGAAGATAAAAAAGATTGGGAATGTACAGTGATGTCATGAACTCATAATGAAAAACAACTGATAAAAGCGTCAATGTAATGGCGAAAATGCAAATATGCCTCAAAATGAGTTTGATATCCTCAAATTGTATGAAATTGACACAGCACATATTGCTTTTTTTTAAAAAAAAAAAAATGAATGCCATTTAAGTTAAATGTATCTTTGGATCTTCGTCATTCAGGATCCCACGATGGATTGCAGTTGTAGCATGTCCCACTAAATATTCATTCCCTGTTCTCACCGTACTCTTTGTTATTGTTATATATGCTATTTCTTTTTTCCACAGTGGAAATGGAAGAGGTGGTCCGATTGGGAGGCCTCGCGGTGGCAGTGGAGGTGGCAGAGGATTTGGAAGGGGTCGTGGACGTGGAAGTGGAGGGGGCCGTGGTGAAAAAGTATCTGCAGAAGATCTTGATGCTGATCTAGAGAAGTACCATACAGAATCTATGCAGACAAACTAAAGGCACTTCTTTTGTTCTGTTGGTTTGTCTTTCAAGTCTAGCTTTTTTATCCGCATGGTGATGAAAAATGTCAACTATATTTTGTAACTTATTGAGTCCTTCCTTTAGAAATCAAGGAAACACTTGAAGATACTGTCGGAATCTATAACTTGGAGTTTGGGCGTTTATTCGTTAAATGTACTTGGCTTGAGTATTTGTTGGACATCTATCTGTCAGTTTGTAATTCAGCCCTTGCTTTCAGTTCTGTTAGCTCTTATGTCCTTTATCCTTACTCCGGAAGTTGGGGTTAGGTTTTCTCAACTACTACTTGTTCAACAAATTGCTGTCCACAATGGCATGATGATGATTCAGTCTGAAAGTTTGCGTTCTTTGACTCGCTGCTCCATCTTTAAAACGGAGAGGTATCCTCTGAGGTAGTTTCCTATAAGTAAATTATTTCCAAAGAAAGAAAATTTGTTAAGACTTGAGCTTGTCCATTTTTATCATATATATAATTGATTTGATGGCTGTCCAGGAAATAGTAGTTCCCCTGACTTAGATGTGGCTCCTGATGGAGCATGTTTTAATGGTGGAATCTCACTGCTTCAGTCAACCTGATAAATGTTGAAAATACAAGTCAACATGGTATATTTTGCAGGCAGAACTGGCTAGAATGGTTAGAGCTCAAGCTCACCCCTTTGCCACTCTGCCAGGTATTTGGAATTTCAAATTTCTCTGCAAGGAATTGTAGGTTGTTTGCCTTTTAATGCTTTATAGAAGGAAGAATTGTTGTTGTCAGGGCCTGCTGAAATTACTCAAATGTTTCTACTTTTTGTGAGGCTTAGCTCATGCATGATAAAGGTTTCTAGTTGGTCAAATCTGTTGCCAAGAATGATCACTTGTGTTAAAATTGATAGTTGGCTGAATCAGGCATTTTTTTTGTTGTGATTGAATTCAGATATCAAATGAGTATGTGATGCACAGCCATGGTAGATTTTTGTGTTTTGATTTCTAATTTTTGGTGCAAGTCTACTGATCATAGCACTGAAGTATCTAACCATTTGACTTGCAGGTTTAGTTATGTTATGATATACTCTGGAAAGTATGTGATGAAGTTATTCTTGGGGTTAGTATTGTTTATTATATTATCATTTACCGTACTTTAAGTCGGATTTCAATTTAATACTTAGTTTGGCGCCTGCAAGGTTAATCAAATGGTTCGACGGTTGTTGTCTAAAAAGTAGATTTAAAAGAACTAGAAGAGTAAGTAAAATATAGAAATATCGAACCCAAAAGTAGTATCTTTCTCTCTCAAACTCTCTTTTAGTTTTCTTACTTCTAATCACTTCGTTCCCAGTTCCAGTAATATTGCAACCAGCGAAGTTGTCACCACATTTTACTTTTCCGTCTAATATGTAGAGGGAAATGACACTTTTACCGACCTAACCGAAGAATAACACAAACAATCCACAAAAGGACATGCAATGCACTTATTATAACATCATACGGTAATCTGATTAGGATCAACACGTTTACAATGATCAAGAGTGGCATTACCGTAATAATCAATTTACAAGACACCCTTTAGGCGTAAGCAGTACTCCGAACTCTCCAAGGCTAAAACAAGAGGAATGAGAGTCAGAAGGAAGCATAAAAGCCTTCATTTTATATATCAACTTGTACAAAATACATATTTTAGCAATCAAAACTTAGCCTCTTTGCCCCCCTCACCTTCTCCCAACTAGAAAACAATATTTGTACTAATGAATAGAATAATGCCTTTATACATGGCATTATGAAGTTCCAACAGGATGACGGCTCATCACATGTCGAGGGTATCATCCAACCTATGCCAAATCATTGGTGTGTTACATCGAGAACGTAAGCTCGAAAAAAGGGTGCCGTACAATTTCTCAAGAAAAATCGGTAATTATTGGATACCCACATAAAAAACTTATATTCTTAATCTTTTGTGTTAAATTAAAATAAAATGCTGAAGAATATACTTACAGGAAATAGAAAATCTAAAGCATCCCAAGCTGCATGGCGAACAGCTCTTGTGGGATGCATTGGACCGCCTGGAGAAGTAAAGCTATACAAACATGCCTTTAATCTTGTACTTGTGGTCATTCTAAGCTCCACTCCTGCAGAAATTTTTATTGTACAATTTTGGTCAGACAACTAAACTTTGTCATTCTCAGCACTACGCCTGCGATTTCAAACACATACGATGTTTTTTGCGGAATACCTTGGAGAACTTTTATCTTTGATAGGCAATGCAATAAAACAGGTTCCACCTTTAACTTTTGAAGCTGACAAAAAGAACATGTAAGAATTTGTGTCTTTTCTGGCAAAAAAAATCGTAAATCTCTGAAGACAGTATCCCTGGTCTGAAAGTTCGATTACAAAAGAAATCTGCTGGACCGCCAACCAAGAAAGCATTTGGAAAAACAGGAAATTGCTTCCAGAAAATTTCAAGTTCGTCCTCTGCATGGAACAACAGTTTATATATGACTACAGTAATTTGTTAATTACATTTGAATAGCTCAATTTGTGAAAGCTCACCAGAGTTGTAAAAGAGCATGAATCTAGAAAGAAGAAGAAACAGATCTTGCTGGACCTGCAATATCAATGATGATTCGAAAAATCATAACATCGAAGCAAGTCCATTCATGGAAAAATGATTGATATATATAGCTTTAAATATGATGGTATCATTGCATGTGACTGACCTTTGCTGGAATTTTATTCAACCTTAACAGGAGATAATGGAAATGCAAGCACTAATAACAATATTATGAGAAAAATTATAGCAACGGAATATGAAAGGGAACACAATGATTTTTACATGGAAACTCTAATTGAAGTTGGGGAAAAATCACTGGACAAACTCCGATTTTTTTCTTCCACTATAATAACAATAGTAGATACAAAAGAGATTATTACAAAATAGTATCACCCAGGTGTTTCCCAAAACCTCACTATTTTCTCTCTTCCCGATTTTTAGAAATCCCTTTTCTAAAAATCTCTACACAGATATTGATATATCCGTGTTTTCTTTTCTTTTTTTCTACTTCTCAAATGAGGTAGAAACCTCTCAATTTATAGGCAATTGAAGACGCGTAATGCCTTCAATCACGCTTTCAATTTCACCTATATTTTACCAGACTTCTTCTTCTTCTTTTATAATTATATATATAGTGGGTCCCACAAGTTGGAGGGACACTAGAGAAACAAAAGAGAAATGGAAAGTGTGAAATAGAGTATGTAAATAAGTAGCAAGCACATTATTGTGACAACATCCTCAAACTTAACCAGGAAGAGTGCTTGGAAATGCCTGTTATTTGTTTGTATGTCTATCCTAGACATTACATACAAAAAAAATGATTATACATAGTGATATCATTGTCAAAAATCTTCAGCAGGACACAGTATACACAAGAAAATCTGTTCAACTAAAACATAGGGAAAAAAAAGTCACTATGAACAGGCTCACAAGTTTATACAAGAAAGACGTGAATGTTACAAGAATTGCAAATTCAGACTTATCTCTATGAGGAAACAAGACAAAAATCGAGCATATATAATGGATAACGAGATTAAGAAAACACTAAATGGATTTCAATTAAACAAATCTGAGTGTTTTTGAACCTGTTTGTTAGTTGTAATAGTTTTTGAACCAATGCTTTGATTGCTAATGATTTTGTGTTTTTTTAATCTCTTTCCATTAGTTCTTAATTTACTCTCTCGACAGTGTTTAATGTATATGCTTCATACTTGGTGCATTATTATTCTTCTCTTTTAGTATTGTTTTTTTAACCGATGCGAAACCTCTCTCGATCTGATTTCTGTTATTGTTCTCGCTCCAGGATTAAGATTTTGTGTGTTTTTCTCTAACTTTGAGCTCTGTTTTTTATTTGAAATTCATTTTCTCGATCTGTTAATCTTCATCTCGATTGTCTGAAACTTACAATTGAGCTAGCTCTGTTTTCGAATTGGAATCCATTTTGTGATCGGTTCTGTGTTTTCTTAATCGATTTTGCGTGTTTTTCTCCTTCTCTAACGGATTTCTATTTATCACATTGTCCAGTTTGTATTTAGTTGAGAACTCACAATTTTATCTTCCAAAGAAAAATAAGAACCAGCAACTAGCATTCGATAATGATCTTCTACGTTCCTCGGAAAGAAAAACGGGAAATCCTAATTTCTTAATATGACTCGTAATTGATCAATAATACAGTTCCATATCTATGCATGATTGAACATGATCAAAGGAGCAACTTTTCAAGGAACAAACAAAGACTAACTGCTTCTTTCATAACAGATTACATAATATTTCAATGAAAATATTATTACCATGATGGATAATTGTTTCTTTCGTAACGGATTGGGTACAAAGAGGATATTACATTATATCATCTGTTTGAGATCTCAATTGCAGATAGAATTGCAATGATATATCATCATCCATTGAAGGCTCCTTGCCCTGGGCTGATATTTCATTTGTATCTAGCTTCAGACTATGAATTAGAATGCTTCTACATTTATTATAACTCGAATTTTTCGAAATTAGAATACCCTTAACATTGTAATTAATGAATTCATGTTCTGGACTTCAAAAATCATTGTGATGGATAAAAATAGCAATTGCATCCATAGCTCAGAAGGATCTTTCAGAAATCAATTGACCAAACCCAACAAATAAGAATCACTCTACTAAAACAAAAATGAACACGAGCGAAACAGTTGTTGCTTACATGAATGGAACTGGAGGTTGCGATGGAAAACATGAATGTGAGTTGATATTGTCAATTCTTCAATTCCTTAAATCCCAAAATCAAATTTGAATTGATTTCATGTTTATATATGAGATCAAATCAGATAAGAACATCCAAAATGAATGTTGAAAAGAAAAGGAAGAAATCGAATCAGAGAAGATCACAATAAATGAATTTTGGAGAAGAAATTGAAAGCGAGAAGAAGACTGTAGAACAACTGTACTTGGATTTGGTAATTGAAATGTATAATCCCTTTAAAATATTTAATATTGAATATAGGATATTTAATGAATTAATACCCTCCAAAGTAGTAAAGAATAAATAAATTTAAAAAATGACTATTTAGTAAATACCATATATAAAAGTTGGCGTTCTTTAAATTTTGTTAACTTTAAAAAAGACCAATGGGCTTAGGAAAGCCCACTTTCATTAATCGGAAGTAGATTTATCATCTGCCATATATTGCGTTGCAGATCTCTCTTTCCGTTTAACAAGCCGCTACGATCCACCGTCGTTGAAAAAAGAAGCAAAGAAAAGAAAGAAAGATGCGTCTGTTCGATCCATGGCCCGTCTTCTTCAAGCGAGAGTTTAAGCGGACCTGGCCGTTCCTGGTCGGCTTCGCCGTTACTGGAACCATCATCACCAAGTTCTCTCTTAGCCTTACCGGTATTGTTTCTAGATCTATGCTTTTTTTCACGGTTTCATGAATATTTTTAGGTGTGGGTTGATATAAATAATCGGAATATTGAATCGTGTTTTCCATTTGATTTACAGAGGAGGATGCAAAGAATTCTCCTTTTGTCCAGAGGCACAAGAGGTAACATTTCAATGTTGAAACCCTAGGTTTGAATTTCCCTTGATCTTAGACATACTCTCGTTACGATCTTACCTGAAAATATGCTGTTTGGATTTATGATATTAGGATTATAGAGAGGCTGAGAAGCATAGTTTTAGTTTTCCTCTTGTTATGATTCAAATCTGAATTTTGATAGCACCATTTTCAGTATTACGCAATTCATGGATTTATAGGATCTGATGGTTATAACCTATAAGTAGGTTTAGTAAAAAGTTGATTCAGTGTGAGGGTAATCTTAACTTCTGATCAGAAAACATGGAATTGAAAAAACCATTGGTAGTAAAACCAGTTTAAACTTTGAATGGAGTTCTCACTGAGCCTTTGTGTCCTTTGTATCCATTGAAATCGGGTGAAGAAGTAATATTTCCAATCCAATTTCATAAAGGGGCTGTGGGAACTTTGTTATATGAGAATTATAGAGAGGCTGCAAAGCATAGTGTTATTTTTCTTCTTGTTTTGATACAAATCTGAATTTTGATGGCACCATTATTAGTTTTGCGCAATTCATGGATATATAGGATCTGATGGTTATCAGTAGGTTTAATAAAAACTGATTCAGTTTTAGGGTAACTTCTCATCAGAAAGCATGGAATTGGAAAAGGCATTGGAAGAAAAACCAGTTTTAAGGGGGTTTTCACTGAACCTTTGTGTTCTTTGTATCCATTGGAATTTGGAACTGATTTTTGCTTCCAATTTCATAAAGGGGCTGTGAACTTTGCCATAGAACATAGGTTTTACTCTTGTATAAGTTGATGGACCTTAAATTCTCTATCTTTGAATAGCTACAATTCAGTAATTGTTGACCAAGTCATGATAATAGAGAATCTGAGGATGTGGATTGTTGAATTTGGCATCTCGTGGTTCGTTCTAGATTTTTATTTTTCCTGAAATGATGAGATCTGATTTTATAGTGAGCTATGAGGGAGCTTTTGTTATAAAGGAAGGGAAAGGGACCTTGATATATGAAAATGATTCCATCCTTCCCCCTTCTATCCCTTCATTACAACTTAGATCACAACTTTGCAACCATCACATGTCTTCTGATATTCATCACCAAAGGGGAAATTTTAATGATGGCATGTTTTAGATTGTATTAGTTAATCTGAATGAGGAAGAATCAATTCATTTGGAAGCTTAACACATCCTTACCTGCCTAAACTTGGCTCAGTTGACCTTCTGCCCTTTTGAACTTTTCACGTGTTAGTTTTTTATTGGAGAGAGGAAAATCACATATTTGATAAGTCAAACCAACCAGAACAGTTACGTGACATTCAGGGGGGCAAACTGGTATACTTTTGACAAGTTTAGGGGCTAAGAGAAACTTTAGGAAGTTCAAGGGGGCTGCAGGGAATTTGAGCCAAGTTCAAGCGAGTAAAGATGTATTTGCTTCGGTTGTGTTATTTTCAGGTTTGCTGCTGTAACACATTAAAGGTGCGCCTAGGCTCAAGGCTCGATCTTGCGCCTTGAGTGCTCCTCAAACGCGCCTAGACTACTATGACACAGTATTTTGTCGATGCATGGCACTGATTCATGATTTTTGGCTTACAGGTCATAGTCATCGAAATTGGATTGAAAAGGAAGTGGACTGGATCGCTTTTTGTGGTCTTCAATAATGGTGGAGGTGATCTAGATGCTCCGGATGTGATTTTTCAATAACAGTTGCTTTTTACTTCAATAACTTAGAACATCTTTATGTGGATGGATTTTCTATCAAATACTCGAATTGGTCACAGGGGAGGTTTTGAAGTTTCAGATTGTTTATGTTATTTTTGAAATTTACATTGCCGTTCTACCTTAATTATGAAAACGTTGTAGCTGGGAGCTCAACAAATACATTGTTGTTCTTCATGAAACATGCTTTCTGGACAATGAACGTCATGTCCTTCGTGTTTGTAGGATTTTTTCACTGCAGCCTTTACGTAATAGTTGATAAGACATCGACTTCCTTTCCTACTGCTCTCTACATCCACCTGGACTTGAGAAGATGCTGATTGTGTTATTGATGCATTTTCGGTTCCAAATTTGCAAATAACACTGCACAATTTGACAATTAACATGTAGGAGCATTTCAAATTTTGTAAGCTCCACCTCGATTATCGAACCACAGATTGGCAAAATCGACGAAACAGACAAGAACATGGGCAGGGAAGACCAAGAAGAGAAACAGAGAGAACTTTCACTACTTAACGCAAGACCATGTTAAAGCTAAAATACTACGGGGCTCGTTTTGTTTGGTGGAATGGAATAAAATTAGAAGATGAATGCAAAACAACATCAAATATTTCAAAGAATAAAATAATTATTCTCTCCGATCTTGGAATCATGTATCATATTTGGTATTTTTAGATACATAATTCATTCCATTCTATTATATTACATCAACCAAACGAGTCAAGATGTTTCATCTTCCTTACTTTGCATGTGTTTTGCTAGCTCCCACTTTGTGATTTCATTCGGTTCACAGAAAACTAAAAATCGGTTCGAGTTCATTGATTTCATTCATACAAGATAGGTTAAGGTGAAAAGTATTGCAAATTCTAGAAATGTATCGTCAAAGATCAGAAAAGTGTCGGCAGCTTAAAATTTGTTACGAAATACGAAAGCCTTGAACAGTGTCGTTGCTAAGCTTAGAAAAATGTTGTTACATTAATCTTTAATTTTATTATATAAATATTTAAGTGTTGTTAAATTTATTATTTTAATCCATTAATAAATATTAAATATTTTAATATGCTAATCCCCTAGTCCTCGATTAATCCCTGTCTAAGCTCCCGGAGGCTTTAACCGCCAAACTAGCGCGTACCACCTTTTATAACCCTGCAAGATACTAGTCACGTACAAGCTCCCATTCTGTTGGGAAATAGGAAGAAGCGGGACAACAGTCACTTGCTTCATCCCCCAAGGGAACAGCATAACGGTCAAAATGTCTATATTTATATATCAATGATTATCTAGCTTCAACATATTCAGGCACACGAAAACAGCAGCCAAAGGAAAATAAAAGTGCTTATATTAATTCATAATTCATAATTCATATATAAAGCTTCCAAGGTAAAAACAAAAACAGCATTCTGATAT
>CATIWQ010162820.1:0-23685 GCA_949673415.1 Euphorbia schlechtendalii | reverse complement strand
GAAGCTCTAGAAGATTGGAAGGCGAGCATGCAACTAAAGTTGGACGATTTCCAAGCGGAACTTGGAGTTATGAAAAGAGACATGAAGATTCTAAAGAAAAGTAATAAATCGATGCTTCGAAAATTACTTTCATTCTTTAGAAAACAAAATTGTCAATTCACTCCTAGTCCCCCGGATTCTCCTTCACAATAAAACGGGTTTGTTCTTTTCTTTACTTTCTCTTTTTCAATTATTTTTAGACTAGCTTTAGTTTTTAAATTTTGATTTTTATTAAATGTCTCACAATGAGGACGTTGTGTTCTTTAAGTGTGGGGGGTATTTGGAAAAATCTTGAAAAATCTAAAAAAATTGAATAAAATAAAATCTAGGACATTGTTGATTTTCGTGTCATTTATACATTATCTGTTCTTATACTTTACTAACATTTGTCCAAGGTTATGTTGAGTGTTAGGTATTACAAGTTTAATGTTAGTGCAAATTTCGAACAAAATTTTTGTTTTGAGTATGAGTGCACATGGAGGGTATGAGCATTTTTAGCACAACATTTAGCATTTGGCAAGGATGAGTGGTGAGTAACATTCGAGAGCAACATTCCAAGTAAGTTTCGATATATATTTCAATGCAACATGAATTAGTATAAGTTATATAGTTTTAGTTTAATGCTTCGCATAAGATTAAGTGGAGTAATAACTAATGGTATTCTTACTATAAATTTTATATGCAAATCTCGAATAAGTCCTATAAGTATTGGGTGTGTTTAAAGTGTTAGGAAACTATAGCCATGATACTTTGAAATTGATCAATAAAGGATAAGGGTATTAAAAAGAAAAACCAAAAGAAAGAGAGGATAACCAATGATTTATGCGAAAGGTGAGGAATGGTACGGAGCAGAAACTGCAACCATTCATTGAGCGAAAAAAAAGAAAAAGAAGCATAATATGAAAAATGGGTGCAAAGTACAAAGTACTTAAAAAACATATGCTTAGAAACACAAACACAAACAAGCTTTGTTAAATACAAAAGATAAATATTTGTTATAATACCTTGATTTTTCATGGTCAAGATAGTAATTGAACATCAACGTCTTGTTGTTCAAATTTATTTTCAAGATAAGGTTTACATCATTGACCGTTGGCTCGGAATATTTCTCCATGTTCAGATTTTAATTCCAAAGCTCCATTATCAAACACTTGAATAACTTCATAGGGTCCTTTCCAACGAGATTTGAGTTTTCCAGGGAACAAACAAACCTAGAATTATATAACAGAACTCTATCCCTAACTTAAAACTTCTTTTCACATATTTTTTCATCGTGCCACCATTTTTTTTGTAGATCTTCGCATTTTCATATGATGAAAAACGTAGTTCTTCCAATGCATTTAAATCCAACTTTCTTCTGTTACTAGCTTTGTGTAAATCGATATTCAAATTCTTCAAAGCCCATAAAGCCTTATGCACTAATTCTACCGGTAAATGACAAGCCTTTCCGTAAACCAACTTATAGGAAGTCATACCAATAAGTGTCTTAAAAGCTGTTATACAAGCCCATAATGCATCGTTTAACTTAGTAGACCAATCCTTCCTACAATTTGAGACAGTCTTCTCAAGAATCCACTTTATTTCCCAATTAGAAATTTCTACTTGACCACTAGTCTAAGGGTGATATGGGATAGCAATCCCATGATTAACTCCATACATTTGCATCAAGCTTTCAAAAGTCTTATTGATGAAATGTGAACCTCCATCACTAATAATTGTCCTAGGAACTCCAAATCTACTAAATAATTGCTTAAGAAACTTAGCAACTACTCTAGCATCATTCTTACTATATGCGTTAGCATCAACCCATTTTGAAACATAATAAACCGCAAATAGAATGTAATTATTACCGTTGGATGTAGGAAATGGTCCCATGAAATCTATACCCCAAAAATCAAAAAGCTCTACTTCTAAGATGTTTTTCAATGGCATCTCATCCCTTCGACTTATGTTTCCTGTTCTCTAACAATTATCACAATTCTGAACAAAATCTCTAGCATCCTTGAACAATGTTGGCCAATAAAATCCACTTTCTAAGACTTTAGCTGCGGTTTTTACTGGTCCTAAATGTCCTCCATATATGCTATTCTGGCAATGACTTAAAATTGAAGAAAAGTTCATATCATCTATACATCTGCGAATAATACTATCAGCACATACCTTAAACAAATAATGGTCATGTCACATAAATGATCTAATATCTTTAAGAAATTTCTTCTTACCATTAGAATCTAAATCAGAGGGTAAAGTATGTGTAACCAAATAATTTGCATAGTTAGCATACCAAGGACTAACAGTATGTTTAACGAACATTAGATTTTCATCGGGATAAAATTCATTAATTTCACCAGTTTCACCTGTAGGCCCCTTATCATCTTCTATACGACATAAGTGATCAGCTACAGTATTCTCACTTCCTTTCTTGTCCCTCATTTCTAAGTCAAATTCTTGTAAAAGAAGGATCCACCTAATTAATCTATGTTTGGCATCTTTCTTTGCAAATAAATATCTCAAAGCAGCATGATCAGTGTAATATATTACTTTAGACCCTACCAAATGTGATCTAAACTTATCACATGCATACACAATTGCTAACATCTCTTTTTCAGTGGTGGTGTAATTGCATTGTGCAGAAGATAAAGTGTGTGACATGCATAATTTATTGCATGTAAACTCTTTTCATACCTCTGACCTAGAACACAACCAACAGCAACATCACTAGCATCACACATTAATTCAAATGGTAGAGACCAATTTTGTTTAACTATAATGAGTGCCGAAACTAATGCTTGTTTTAAAGTGTTGAAGGCTTGTAAATAGTCATCAAAGAATTCGAACTTCACATATCTTTAACTAATAAATTAGTTAAGGGTTTAGCTATAACCGAAAAATCTTTAATAACCTTCTGTAAAATCCAGCATGGCCTAGAAATGATCTTATTCCCTTAACATTTATGGGAGGAGGTAATTTCTATATAATTTCAGTTTTTACTATATCTACGTGAATTCCCTTCTCATCTATCTTATGACCCAATACTATCCCTTCATTAACCGTAAAATGACATTTTTCCCAATTCAACACTAAATTAGTTTCTTCACATCTAGCAAGTACTTTATCTAAATTTTCTAGACATGCCTCAAAAGAATCTCCATATACTGAGAAATCATCCATGAAAACTTCCATAATATCCTCCACATACCTACTAAAAATAGCCAAAACACACCTTTGAAAAGTGGCCGAAGCATTGCATAAACTAAAAGGCATTCTTCCATAAGTAAATGTACCAAATGTACATGTAAAAGTGGTTTTGTCCTAGTCATCTGACTTAATATGAATTTGAAAATATCTAGAGAATCCATCTAGAAAACAGTAAAATGCATTACCTAATATCCTTTCTAACATTTGATCTATAAATGGTAAAGGGAAATGGTCTTTCCTAGTGGCTACATTTAATTTTCTATAGTCTACGTAAACTCTCCATCCAGTTGTTGTCCTCATAGGAACTAAGTTACCCTTTTCATTCCGAACTACAGTAATACCTCCTTTTTTTGAAACACATTGAACAAGGTTGACCCATTCACTGTCTGAAATTGGATAGATAATTCCTGCATCTAGCAACTTAACTATTTCCTTTTTAACAACTTACTTCATGTGAGGATTTAATCTTCTTTGCTTATCTATCTTGGGTTTACTATCATTTTCCCAATTTATGGAATGCATCACTATATTAGGGCTAATCCCTCTAATATCAGAAATTTGCCAACAAATACTCCTAATTCTACCCTTTATTGTTTCCAATAATGGTTCTTCTTGTAGACTAGATAACTTATTAGAAATGATAATGGGTAGGGTATTGTTGCTTCCTAAAAATGCATACTTCAAATGAATAGGCAATTGCTTCAATTCTACTAAGGGTGGTTTATCTATAAAAGGTGGTATAGGATCATTTTCTCTAACTAATTTTTCGGTTTCAGAGGAAAATTATAAATTTTGAAGGGATTCCGATGTTGACTCTTCAAGAGATGTAACTTGACATATTTCATCTATGCATGTATCAATTAAGTTATCAATCATGTAATCACCACAAAACTTATCCCAATGTAAATTAGCAAACATTTTGACTAAAAAAACACAACAAAAAATAAAATAAAAATAAAATATGAAAATATAAAAACATACCTTACTCTCCAACAAAAACTTGTTCACAAGGTTTCAACTCTAATGACTTAAGGGGCTATATTCTAAAATGAAGCAAAAAATTTTGTTCCCCACTTTTCTACCGATGAGATAAAAGTTCAAAATAAGAATAGGTGTTGTCAATACCATTTATCTAAAGATAAAAATGGTGACTACTGCAAGTATACAGTTACAATGTAGTTTTAAAAGATATCGATCCCACAGGGAAGGACCAGATCTAAAAATCAATAAGAGAGATGGAATAAAGAAAATAAAATAGATTTGATTTTAGTTGGGAGGATTGGAATGATGGATGGATAGATAATTGTATGAAAGATTAGAGAAGACAAAAGTATATAGATTTTCCCTATGAACAAGTATAGCAAAGAAAACATGAAAGGTTATCAAAGATATTATGTTCACTAGATTAATTTAACAGACTCATTTCTAGACACTCAAATATTCAATTATTCACCACACAGCAACACATGAAATGACTTTTCTAAATCTAGTGCAAACAAATTAAGACGATTATATAAACCTGGATAACAATATTACTATGCTTAGTATGGGTCGCTCTCACATAGCCACATTTAGCAAGTTATCATTCCAAAAATGTTGGCTCACTAAATAGCATTATAATCACAGATCTAGTGATTATGCTCAATCTCGTTAACCCCAAAACTACTCTTAAAGATAACTTAAAAGCATATAACTTGATTAATATAAAAGACTCAACACGAAATACACATTATGGCACAGACATATCATAAACTTCGAAATACAAAGTATAAGTAGAAAGCAAAGTAAAGTTGTAAGGTATACAAGTGAAAGCTAAAGTTGATCAAACCATATCCACTCTTTAATGGGAGTCATCAATTCCCGCAATTCCTGAGTCTGCTTTGAATTCGGTCTCGAATCGTACAGAACCTTCGCTAGGATGCTATTCTTTGTGAATATCGAATAAAAAAATGTTGAAGAATGAAAACTTTTATTGATAAGTGATTTG
Source organism: Euphorbia schlechtendalii (assembly GCA_949673415.1). Classification (NCBI taxonomy): domain Eukaryota; kingdom Viridiplantae; phylum Streptophyta; class Magnoliopsida; order Malpighiales; family Euphorbiaceae; genus Euphorbia; species Euphorbia schlechtendalii. The sequence continues at coordinate 18,461 of CATIWQ010162820.1, read as the reverse complement.
CAATTACACTTATACAACAATCGCTCGAATATGTAGAGAAATCTAGTGATCGAAATAAGGACACGGATCACTTATACATTTTCTCGCTAACACTTATGAACATAATGAAAACTAGATAATTTTACTCTTTTTCTACACATAATACCACTCAATATCATGCACTCAATCAACACCCCCTTGTTGTCACGAAATTGGTGAGGTTTGGAGCCCTATTTTTTGAGTTCGAAGGGTTGCGTCTATCCATACGAAGTGTTGTGTCCATTGGTGAAAGATTGCATCACTTCATTGTGATTGCTTGAGAAGCTTTAATCTTATCCACAATGGATAGGCACCTTTTCATGATTGGTTGACTTCCAAAAAGTTTCTTTTTATTGGTACTTGATGGTGGTTGATGGCGGTTGAAAGTTCTTATCTAGCGGTTGGTAGTTAAGAATTGACCAAAAAACCATCAATGTCGCGGCCTCGATATACATGTCATAACCATGAATACTTGTTTGGCAATTTTCTGTTCTGAAGAATACTAAGTCACGACCGCGAGTGGTTATCACGATTGTGAAATGTGTTTTTCTTCAGAAATCTCATTGTAACTTTACCGATTTTTTACAGCTTTGATCTAAGCAAAATCTTTAAGTTCCATGCATCTTTTCGCACCTTTTTTACTCTTTTTTACATAGAATTCCTCTTTAGATCATTTTACTCCCAAGATTTACCTAGTATCTGTATTTTCACCAAAAATAACTACATACCACGTGAAATCTTTTATATGAAGTATAAAAATGACTTAAACTATAGTGTTTAATGTGTAAAATTATATTGATAATAAGTGTAATTATACACTTATCAATAAGTGATCATATGATGGCCAAGCTATTCGTTGTTATGCTTGGGAGTCCTATAAATAAGTGGTACAATCATCTACCCATGGACATTGCTTATGATTGAGGGTGCCTATCCCAAGCCATGGTAGAACACTATGGCTTCAACACCTTGATGGTCACTACGATGCAGAATTTGGAAGTAGTGAGATAAAAGTAAGGGGAGATCTTCAAATCTTATTTTGAGCATTAGATGGCCATGTAAGGCAGGCTGCAGTCTCGTATGAGTCATCCAGAAATGATCGTTAAGCTTCTGGATAGCGCACTTCCATCTTATTGTAAAAGACTGGGGTTAGAAACCTTCCACAATTACTAGGAAGTGTTTGTTCGAGTTGAAAAGATAGAGCGTTACGACGCTATGGAGGAGGCAACGGAGCAATGAACTAGCAAGAACTAGTACAAGAAAAAGTGAATCCAACCCCGTGCAAGTGAAGGCAAAGCAACTAAAAGTATAGCTTGTACAGGAGGAGAAGGTGGCTGATGTTCGATTATCCAAGGAGGAGTATCATGGCATCTTCCCTTACACAGCCAACCTGGGATTTCTATTTACCAAGCTACGGGAGCTTAAGTAGATGGAGAGCCTGAAAAAGCTTGTCCCTCCCAAGCCCGAAGATAAGAACAACTTCTACCATTACCATGTGACTATGGGGCACCGGATGAATAACTCTAAGGAGCTACTGAAGGCTATCCAAAAGCTAGTGGATGATAAGATCATTCATGAATCGATGCTTAAACCGAGTACTAAAGCAAACACTTTATCGAATTTTAAGTCAAAGGTGGGAATGATTAACTCCGGGCTGGAGGAGGAGAAGGTCCTGAAGTTTGTGTTTGAAGGGTTGGGAGAATTTGTGATGATGAATGGATCAGGAAGGGATCCTAATTATGTTTTGAAGATGATAGAGTAAGAGTCAAGTCGCTGAGGGATTAGAGGCAAGATCAAGGAATCTGAGGTCAACCTTGCTGGATTTTAGGTTTTTACTAGCAAGAAACCTAAGTTGCTTTGCATAGGGATAAACCTGTCAGGAGAAGCACCAATCAGTAAGGAGGACCAGTACGTTATGGTAATCTAGTCAAGAATGGACTCGGATGATGTACTTGAGATTCTCGAGTCGTAGTCGAGCAATTGGGATGTCAGGGATAGGGAGGAAGTCCCAAGGGCCAATTTCAATTTAGTTGGCATGTTAGTATTCAATGGGAATGACGTGCCATCTTCCCATCTTTTCAAATTTTATATCTTATGTCAGGTACAAGGCCTATTAGTAAACATGATAGCAACACTATTTCCATGCTTGCTAGTAGGAGTGGCAAGCCAATGGTATGATATGTAGTCGGAATAAATGAAAGGAACCTGGAATTACATTGTTGCATAATTCCAGTCAGTGTTTCCATTCCTGGAGCCGCCGAAACAAAACATGTGAGATCTGCTCACGTGCAAATAAAGGGATGGTGAGTCGCTCACAAATTACATAAAGCATTGGATGTTCATTTACATGGTAATGCCAACAAGACCAACCGAACAGGTTGGTGTCCAGTTGATGGTAGAAGGATTGACCAACTGGTATCACTACAACCTATTAAGACTGACAATCCCCAACTTTGATGAATTATCATATCATGCCCACCATCTTGATAGGGAATAAATAATGAGACTTCTTAATGTTCATGCAGTAGGGTTGGGAATACCTACCAATTATGTACTCGCAATGCTGTCAAGGCCCAACCCAGGAGTAAACACAATGACTGAATTAGGGGATGGTATAGAAGAGGATTCTCTAGTAGATGTATTTTTAGCGGGGCCCTAAAGAGATATGGGAGAGGTTGACCCTGGAAAAACCCCAGTAAAGGCACTTATTGACTTGGATGCCTATGTACTCCAATCTAAACGGAAGAGAAAGACAGATGAGGGAACCTCAGTCGAGGGTGAGATTACAGTCTATGGGAAGAAACCCATCAATCTGGATGCTTATCAATTGAAGGGATCTCGAGTCTAATCGAATGACAGATATGATCAGTACTCGTGGGTGACTTCTACTAAAACAAGAGTAATTGAGGATGGGGTAATGAGAGTTACCCATAGTGGGAGGGTTTTTCGGAGGGAGGAGACTATAAAGATAAACAACTCGACTCCTGATGAAGTTGCTAGGGATCAGCCCAAACCACCGCTTCCCCCAAAGTTTAATGAGGATGAGCTAGATATTGACCCCCTGGTAAACCATCAGAAGGGAATTCAAGAAAAATTCAACATTTGGAAGTTGCTTGAAATATCGCAAAAGCATAGGATGGGGCTTGTGAAGAAATTGATGGAAATGCCTACAACGCCCATAGCTTCAGTAGTTGAAATGTGTGCGGCAATCGGGGAAGGGATTATCCCTCGCCAGCTACCAGCCATAACATTCTATCAGTCAGAGCTGTCACAAGAAGTCGATGTGCATAACAAGGCACTGTTTATCATGGTGCGAATCTTTGATCGGTCAATTCGTAATGTGATGGTTGATGACGAGTCGGCCTTAAACCTATGCAGCTCAAAGTTCTACCTCATATAGTGCTGCGAGAGGATATCTTAACAAAGTCTAACTCCATAAATTCAATCAACTAATTAAAAAAATGTATTCACCTTCTAATTTTTTTTTGTAATATACCGTAGGGAAACAAACCCCCATTTTATCAAAATCAAATTTGGTAGCCTTCGAAAAGGATTCAGGCATAATATCTCAGCAACTTCGACGATAAATGAAACAACCATATGTCAACCCACAAGGGGCTCATGATGAGAACATCGAACCTGCCCACAAGGGTGTCGAACACCAAGGGACTCCGAAGAAAGAAACGGATGACCCCATTTAAACACGGCGCCTGAAAGAAAGGCCCTTGTCATTAACAAACGAGAACGAAGAAGTCACCAACCGCACCGGTCAGGTATTTTCTCGATCCCTTCACTCTTTTCGTATGATCATACTGAACCCTTAAATAAGTAGTGATCACATGAGGGGCAACTATGAGCAATGGATTTTGTACAAGCTCGTGCGTTCATTAATGTTGGCTTTTTGGATTTTATCCTAGAATTACACAATTTTCGATCATCCGGAGATCTTCAAATGGGAGTGCTCCTCATCTCTAATTTTGTTTTTAAGGACTTAAATTGAAAAAATTAGAGTTTAATAAAATTAAACAAACAATATTTTTTAAAATTAACAAAAAATACAAAAAAAGTATAAAATCACAAAAATACAGGAATAGGGGACCTACCTCGCCAGAACTTTGGCAAGGCTTCCCTCATCGGAATTTCTTTCCATTTTGGATTTTTGGAATTTTCCCTTATAAATATTTGGGGAATTTTTGGTAATGGGGATTGGAAATTTTCAGTAGAAAAAGTCAACATAAAAACACTATGATTTTCTACAATTTTTCGTATTGAAAAAACTTTTTAATAAGCACTAAAAAACACAAAAGAAGACAAGGATTACTCCTAAATGTCAAGCGGGTATTTTGAAGTGGATTTGCTCTATAAGGGTAAGTCTCTGAGTTCCTAGAGCTGCTATGTCGTGCTCATTGTGTTTTTCTCCACTTTATTTTACATGTGAACCTAGGGGTTATTTTACTTTATTTTTATTATGTCTATATTGTTGTAATAATTTATCTTCTTCTTCTATTTCTTTTATTTAATGGAGATATCAATTAGAATACCCTCGCGAAGGGAATAAAAAATCTATTCTCAGATAACAGCCCTCACGTTTTTGCCATGCGAGAATTTTTACTAATTAAAATGAGTAACCAAAGTGTTAATAAAAATGAACCTTTTTTTCTAAACTAGAACTTTTAATCGTCATTTATTGTAATTAGGCCACACGGGCCTCGCAGAAATTAAATCGATCATACGTGTAAATGTTGGGATATATCATGTGCTAACCTTTTTGGATGCAGGTAGATTAGGATTAGATGTATGCCTAGGGTTTTATTTTCCTTCGGGTATCGCATTTTAATTAATTTTTGGGAAATGTAATTAATAGATTAGGTGGGCAGTTGCATCCCCCGAGGTTTTATAATTTTTAATCTTTACTTTTCCACATTTACTTACCACATTTATTTTCCACTTTATGTATGAATTTATCACTTTCTAACTATACATGAATCATGCATTATAACTTGAAAATGACATAAGTGTGAATATGAGCAATTAAAAAATACAGTTTTCTTTAGATGTAATATAATGTGATCCAATAAGAAATAAGTAACTTATCTCGAACCCGAATTTCTGTGTCTTAATGGGTCGTCCCCCGATGTTAAGCATCAAAGGACTTTAATTCTTTGAAGAGCTAATCCAGGTGGTGACTTTACACTAAGGGACAGCAGATTCAGGTTTGACCAATATAAAATGTTTTCACTTTCTCTTTCAAGCCTTTCCGTGTCCATGACCCAGTAATTTCATTTACAACATAAATACCCTGGTGGACTGCGCCTCTCATTCCACGCGCTCTCTGCCCATCACTCCGTGTCGTCTGCTCACACTAATAGTGGCCACACAGAGGGATGATTCATTCTCCTCAAAAGCCACTATGGCCAGCACTGACTCTTCATCAACTTCAATAGTCACTACCTTCTGATGATGATAAAGCTTCATCTTCTAGTGAAGGGTGGGTGGGATGGCTCCATCGAAAGAATCCAGGGCCTACCCAAAAGGAGCGAGTAGTTTCCCCCACAGCGACCTCAATTTTGAATGTTCCAATTAGTCCCCTTTTAGTATCGTCAAAAGCTTAGATAATAATGGTGGACCTTGCTAGCATAGACTCATTAAAGCAGAGGAGGGAGGACCTTAATAGGGTAAAGATTAAGGGCAGATCCATCATCCACCATCACGCAAGGGATCTCACGCCTAAAGATTTAGACCCAAATGAAAAAGGCCTTGTTATGCTTGTGAAATTTAGGGGGGGGAGATCAAATCAGTCGAATATAAGTTCTCCCGACTTTACTTTGGCAAGATTCCCTTGGCCTATAGTTGAACACATCTCAATGACCGATTTTGTCAAAGTTGCATCCATCTCAAGCAATTTTTGTACAAGGCCTCTTCGATGGGAATTAGAGAGGGTGAGAAGTTTCCAAATATTGAATTTTTCTTGAGTGTTCATAAGTTGGTTGACTAAAGGGTCAACCTTAAGAGCTGCTTCATCAAATTGCATAGGAAGGGGAGGATCATGATTGGTGAGCTTAGTGTCCGTTCTTGGCTTCTTAGCCTTAACTTGGTCATTTCCTTCAAGTAGGTAAACTTGACCACTTTTCGTAACTTTTAATACTCGCTCTTCTAAATTTTTTATCTCGATGGCTGTTTGGAGAGGATAAGTTCGTAGCTATCAATATCAATGGGTTGTAGACTCACTAAGCTCACTTCTTTGACCGCAACTGCCTTCTTCTTACCAAACTTCAAAATATAATTATCAATATCAATGGGGTTAGGATGATCACCCTCAACCGTATCAAGAGATTCATCCACACTCGGGATTTCAATCATAGGTCCTTCTTTAATCATCAAGCCTTGAACTAGAAAATTCACCCCCTATTTAGACTACAGGACCATATCAAAAACAAAGTTGGAGGGAAGGCCCATCCCCTCGACTTTCACCCTTTGAGACCTTTCCTTGTACTACGCTTGAGTTTTTAAGCCATCTCAAAAATTTCTGTATAGCTCTCAAAGTTCTCAACCTCTAGATACCGGCAATATTCAACAAGTATGCCATGAGTAAGAAAGCCGGACTCTATTTTGAAACCACTACCTGGGTGGAGTACCACCTTGAGGACCATCCATCTTTGGTAGTAAGAGTTCAAAGATTCTCCATGCCTTTGTCTATAAGTGTGGAGCTCTTGTATATCAATTATTGGCTTCTCATTATAGATAAATTGAATGCGAAACTCCCAGGAAAGTGCCACCCAATTCTGCCTCTTACCATAAGGCAAGGTTATGTACCATTCTGAAGCCATTCCATCTAATGAGCATGGGAATAGTATTGCTAGTGCTGAATCAAAAAGGCCCTTAACTTTAAAGATGGCCTTAAATCGGATAATGTGGAAGGTAGGAGATCCCTTCCCTATGTAAAATGGAATCTCGACTAAACTGAAACTTGGCTCATGAGACTTAGGTGGAGTTTAGCCAACCATAGAGCTTGCTTTGTCTTTTAACACTTTAAGGACATAATTAGGGGGTAAGTAAGTCCCCACTATCATTACTTGCTACACATCTTCCTCTCTTACCCTTTTAAGCCGATGGAATATGTACTCATGGCTCATGCCTGAATTAACCATCCACACCTGGTTGTTTAATTAGTATAGGGGGTTAGACTTGGTACTTAGCTTCAAAGTCAAGTTCCAAATCTTTTGCTTAGCAACCAGTTTCTAAATGTTTCATAGAAGGATTCCACAATTGTTAGTGTTGTTACCGTGAGCCACATGATAAGAGCGAAAATTCTTCCATTCGCTCAATGGCAGAGGAGAAAAGGGTTTGACATTATCAATTAACTTGAGCTCTCAAAGCTTAGAAAAAAATGTTATTAAGTTTAGAATGTAAGGAGAGATGCCATGGCGGATGTCTACGGTAGGCTGTACCATTGATATCCTAGCTGGTTGCACAACTTGGATTTCATTCTACTAGTTAGACTGTTTAGGTTTCGAGGGAGCAAGAGGGGTGGCTGGTGCTTCACTTGATTTTCTATGCCAGGTTTTTTTTACTAGTCTTGGTAGTATCTATTAATCCATGAATCCTCTTGAACTTCTCAGCCTTCGCATGAACCTCATTATAACTTAAGAACTCATCCACTCTCATTTGCATCATGTAGAATGGCATAGCACAATCAAGCAGCTTAACTATCATTTAAAAAAGGCTTAACCGATCTTTGAGAAACACTTGCACAACCATCCACATACCATAGTAGGATTTGAAAGTTTTGTCCGGTGTTTGCCTCACGTCTTCAAAATTCTAGATCGTAGTGTTCATAGGTTATAAAAGCCATACTGCTTGATGAACACCTCAGATAGGTGTAGCAATCACTTGCTATTTCATCGGGCAAGCTATTAAAACACTCATTGACCGGAACCCCCAAGGTGGTTATGAACATTTGGGCAAGAATCTTATCACTCAATTTCCGAGCTCGCATGATGGTTTGATTGTTCTTATTATGTGAGTTTGGATCGCCCAATCCCTTGTAACGAACTAATTCTTATATCACAATGTTATGGGACCCAGTCTTCATCCCAATGAGTAATAGCCAATTGAGGATAGGATTGCAGAGGAATAACTTGAGAGGCTAATAATTTCTGCCATAATCTAACAAATTCATGGGAGAGTCCATAAAGAACTAATCCCTCGATCCCTTGAGAAGAAGAATTAGACTTAGGAGCTTCGATAGTGGCAACTTGTAAACAGGATGCTGGACATGAGTAGTTCCCTTAGGAGACACTATGAACTGCAATTGAATCTAGGGTTTCTAGAAACCCTAGAACTGACTCATAAAAGTAATTGGGTCGGTGTAGGAGTTCTGAAACTGAGACGCCCCTTGAATGGGCAATGATAAGGCCTAAGTTGATGAGCCTCGAGATAGTTGTGCATTAATGGCAAAGAAGAGTGGTTGAGACCCTGTACCAAGGAAGGAAAGCAAAGAATTCATGAAAGGGATGGCATTAACTAACCTAATAGGAGATCCGAAGACCCATTGTAAGAAGGAAATGGAACGGCTTGCCCAAGCTCACTATACTAGAAGATAGAGGGATTTATCACTAATCAGGCCTGATGGCCCAAACTCTAACCTTTGAGAAAGCTGCCAAACTACCTCGAGCTAGCTACTAGATTAAACTAACTTCCATGATTCAAGAAGGAACCAATATTTTCCTGTAGAGACAAAGCATGCCCTTATATAGCATTGGGACGAGACCCATTAGCCGGAGGGAGCTCAAATTCAGAAATTCAGTAAAAGTTTCTCTCCTTGGCAAGAAGTATCCTCATGGAAGCTTGAAGGGTTGCATGAAATTGTGGACTAGTGTGCATCCTAGTCATCATAACATCAGATTCCATCCCATTTCTAGGTGGAAGACCTCCCCCTTGATTGGGTTCAGTAGAGTTTGGTGATTGCTCATTCTCAATTGGATTAACCATTATGCTAGACTGCGAGAAATTGTGTGCCTTATCAATGCTTAACACTGACTTCTCACTTATAGACAAAAATGGACTATCTTGGAAGGCAACTAGGCACTAAAAAACCTAGAAATTGACCTCGTCAACTAGGCATTAAAAACCTAGAGGACAACTCAACCTACCTTGGAAGGCTATTAGGAACTAAAAACATAGTAGTTAACCTCGTCAGCTAGGCACTAAGAAACTAGAAGACAAACCAGCCAACCTTAAGAAGAGGACCAGGTACTAAAAACCTGGAAGTCAACGTCGTCAACTAGGCACTAAAAAACTGGAAGAAGAGCTAATCACCCTTAGGAAGAGGATTATACATTAAAAACCTGAAAGCCAACCTTGTCAAAGTTACAATGAGTGCGGTGGTCTTCCATGTTTCGGGGTCAACTTCGACAAGGTCATAAAGGCCCTCCTATCCCTTGATCTTTTTGTGTAGCCATTCTAACTTATGTTAGTAGTGACTACACAAGGGATTGCATGTGAGAATGAGATTCTTAGTCCCTCTCGCGAAGCGATGATGAGAAATATTTTCACTTGCCTCTCTTGTTCTAGTGATCCTCTTTGAGGTTATGAGACGTTTGGAGGATGTCTTGGGTCTTTTGAAAGCCAAAACTGTTCAAAACCACCCCAAAATGCCCAAAACCATAAAAAGCCTAAAAAATCAATTAAATAATTAAATAATAGAAATAATAAAACTAATTTTGTTTAGCCCGCCATACTAGTCGAACCGGCCCAGACCGGCCCCTTTTGAGGGACCGAAATCGGCCTACCCAAATGGGCGGGTCCTGGACGGTCGTGATCGATCCCAACTGTTTGGACCAATCCCTACTAACTTGTTGCCCACTCCAATTTTTTTTACCGTTTTTATCGTTTCTTTTATTTTTGTTTCTCAAAAATGCCTTTACCCTACACATAATTACAATTTTTACCAACCATTATAAAAAAAAAATTAGATTTTCTAGGAAGGAACCTTACCACTTTAGGAAAATTTTTAGAGTGAGAAATATCTAGAGAGATACTTATGGGTTTTTTCGGAAAAATGTTGAGAAATTCTCATAGTTTCGTTTTTTGACGCTTTTTCTCGAAACTCCCTCTTCCTTTCGGGTTTGAGTTAGAAACAAAAAATATGACTCAGGTTTATCATTCCCTCCACAAAAAAAAAACCTTTTTTTCTACATTTTCCAACCAAATAAACTACAAAAAGACTTGAGGATCTCAGTTTTCGATGATTCTGGGTCCAAAACTTGTAGGTTCACATCGGAGGGCTAAGATTCTGAGCTTTTGGAATCCTTGGTGTAATTTTGTGTGTCATTTGTCTTTTTTGTATTTTCGACCCAGTTTATTTATTTTCTTGATCTTTATTACTGTTTTAGGCCCTACACAATGAGAAATCCATTTTTTCTCCAATAACCGACCTCATTTATGCCATGATTAAATCCTAAATAATAAAATTTGTTAAATCAAATCTAAAATTAATTATTTTCCAATAAAAGCATGCAAGGAACCCCCAGTTCCCCACTAATAGAGAACGGGCCTCTTGTGTCACACATATCCCGTTGATTGTGAATAGAACTGATGCTGAAATTGCTATTTTGAGGTGTGGTGGGAAATTTCATAGGTTGTTACTAATAACCGACATAATTACTATAGAAATCCCCGTCGGTTTAAAACAATTAACCGACGGGATTATAGAATAACCAACGGGATTATATTTGGATCCAGTACCGTCTGTTTCTATTATATTAACCGACGGGAATGCTCAAGGTCAGCAAACAAATAAAAGTTCATTCCCTCTTTTTCCTTGGCTCGTCTCAAATTACCGCTGCAACTTCAGCCCCGTTCCTATGTCACGCCATCGTTCTTCAATCTCGCCGTCATCCTTTCTTCCTATCATTGTCTTTGTCTATTTCGCAACCCTTTATTACTTTCTCACTTGATTTTTCTCCCACCTCTACCAACCCCAAGCAAATTATCCTCTACTATTTCGTCCGTTTCATTGCCGTTCTCAAGTCAGTCTTGCCACCACCGTCTCTCGCCTCATTCCTCGTTAACTTTTGTTGGGTATGAACTTAATTGTAATGAGTACAAATCAATTTGATGCATATTAAATTTTAGGGTTTCTCGGTTTGTGTTTCTTAGTTTGTTTTTGTTCTTGATTTTTGCTCTTAATTCGTGGCTTGATGAGTTGAGAAAGTGAAAACATTAATGGTGGCGATTGTGAATAATTTGCATAATTTAAGTTAAAGGTAAATTAGGAGTTAATAGTTAAACTTTTGTTTCATTTACAGACTTGAGGGGAATCGTCATCATTGTATTACTAGCTATTTCGGTGTTGGTTTTTGTGATGGTATGTATTTAACTTTAGGTTCTCTGTTTTTGTGGTTTGTTCATTATGACTAAGAAATAATCTCAAGTACTTGTTGATGACTGATACATTTGAATTTTGTGATTCTTCTGATCATCCAAAGTATTTCGATCTCTTTTTTGTCTATGGAAAGATAACAAATTTGGGAATTTTTAGCCTCTTTCTCTATTAGTCGTTCTCTTCTTTATGAATAATAGTTTCTCTTTTGATTTTAAGCATTATTCCTGGGGCATAATCATGCAGTTGTGTTAATAATACTCAAATATTTGGTTTAAGAATTGATAAATTGGTTTGAGAATTACAAATGGAATTAGTGCAACCGATTTGATTCCTTGAATCTTGACATATGCTATAATAATAAAAGTACCTTTCATTGCTAGGCCTTATAAAATTCATTTGACGATCGATATATACATTTTGGTTTCTAGGTTTAAAAAATTCATTCGTTGATCAGTATATAAATTTGGATCTCTTAGTCACCATCTTAAGATCATAATAAAACTTTCAAAGAGTTTTGCAAGAAGTTTGGCTGAATAGTTACTTGAAAGAAATAGCAGTTAATATTGGTTGTTTCACTATGTTTGGTTCAATAATTACATTTCAGATATAATGTCATGAATGTGTTTTGTGGTTATAAATTCTATGCTCTTGCCTAGATCTTGGTTTCATCAAAATTTTATTTTATCCCAAAGAGATAGTCTGCATTTTCTTTTCATTTTTGTCAAACTCTTCTTAACTTGCCTTTTACAAATACTTATAATGAATTACTATGAATGTTTGTATGTGAGATCAAATTAGTTATGAAGACAGGATCAACTTCCATTTAAATTGAAGGACAAAACACAATAATAAAGATGCCAAACTTTTGATAATTTGATATAATCATTGTTGGTACAGGAGTTGTTGGCTCATTTTCTTCCTAAATTGGTACTGTCATACATAATAAGTCATATTTAATGTTCAATTATATATTGTGTGTATGTATCACTCATGTAACTACGATTTCTTTTTTTTATTATCTGTTCTTTTGTAACTAATTACAATCTGAATCTTTTATTTGCTTTCGTTCATGTACATTTGTTGTTGTTGGTGAGATGACCACAATTAGGTCACCTGAAGTTCTTCTTATAGTTGTAATGGTTTAATTCTAAGATTGATTATGGGCAGTCTTGCTAGTCACAGGAAGTAGACTCATGCAATTTTGTGGAGGTAAAATTATCAAATAATTAATCTGATACAAAAAGAAAGTATATCATCAACAAAAGTAAACTATAGAGTAATCATTTAGTTCATCAAGAAAAACACCTTTAGAATTGAAATTTAGGATACTGGAATCTTCAGTATTGCTTTAAATTTGTTCAAGTGGATTATTGAGACAAGTGAATAAGAAAAAGGTAAGAGGGATAAATAGTTACAATATAGGCAAACTTCAATAGGGAAACATATACAAGCATTTTTTTCTTTTGGGTGTATTAATTGTTTGAGGTTCATATGGATATTGAATGATTTGGTGGTACTAATTCTGCTTAGTTATGAATTTGGTAGATGTGTTGTACTGGTTTCTCCTTTTCAATGATTTGTCTCTTTGAGCTGGCTACGTTTCGATTTTGGTGATTGTGATTTGGGTGCTACTCCTTTTGCTAGAAGCTAATTCTGATCGGTGATTTTTACTTCTACCTTCTTTAAATAGTTTGTGAAATGGTTACAAACTCAATAATATAGTCTGCTGCATAAATTTGCACTTTACTGTATTTGTTGCTAAACTTTGTATATTGGTCAACATCTCATTTGTCTTGGATAAATATTATTTCTTACGCTTAATTGTTTGGCTGATATTATAGATTTGTAGTGTGTTAACGTATTATGCTTCAAGTAATCAGCATGTGGGATTTTGTGTGGTTTTTTAATGAAGTAAAAAAGTGAAACCACAGTGGAGAAACGATTTCAGTTTATGCGTAAGCTGAAATTGTTTCTCCTATGTATTGTTGTCTTGCTTAGGCTGACATTTATTGTATCTGTCTCTGTAGGTTTCTCTAGCTTCATATTCCAGAACCACAGTGGAGAAAGGATTTCAGTTTATGTGTAGGCTGAAATCGTTTCTCTTATGTATTGTTGTCTTGCTTCGGCTGAAATTTCCAAACCATAGCTGAATCTGCCTCTTCATCCACCTACTGCAACTGACATAAATAACACAGCCCCACCTTGTTTGGAAACATGGACAAAAAACATTACACAATCTTGCTTCTTAAGAATTAAGATAAGCCAAACTTAAATTCTAGAATCTCACATGCCTTTATGAAACCGATGGAACTCAAATGCACACTAGAAGAAGATCAACATTTGTTCTCCACCCTTAGTGCAGCAGCAGCCTAGAAGCTTCACAAGTTCATTTTTCATATCTTCAGCAACTTCATTTTTTCAATCTGTGTTAATTTTCTGCTCACATAATAGATTTTGTGGGTTGTAGATGCATCATGGTAGAGTCCTGCACGATTTCATCAAGTACTCAAATAAAAAGAGGACAAGAGGTCTATCAAAAGGTAAGATTGTTATTAATTTAACATGGCAATTGATTACAGATTGTTCACTTTTTAATTAGTTTAAACTTTATATGATTTTCTAGTGTGCAAAGCAACCAGGTTCAAATGAGTGTGGCTATTTTGTGATGCGTTTCATGTGGGATATAATTCAAGAACATGGTAATTCAAAATGTTTTTCGCAGGTAATTCATTTATAAGTCTTACAATTACAATTCAACGAATTAATTTGCTTGTTGGAACCTTTATTTTTTGATTTATATTATTGATTATGTACATGTATTCATTTTTTTAATTTCAGTCTTTTGCAAAAACCAATCCTTGCACCTATCTCGAGATACAAGAGGTTACCGACATATGATAATTTCTATGTTAAAGTAGCTAGTTTTACGTATAGATCTGAGGTCTTTTGTTATTAGTTATGTTATCTTTCACCAGAAATTGTAGTGGATATAACATATTACATTTTGAATATCAAATGGTAAAACTTATTAGTTCTCATGAAATTGTTCTTCAAGTATTAGATTCTTGTGTATATTTATTATTTTGCATTGTTTATACTTATTTTTATTCCAATGTCGAGAGTTCTTTTATTAAAATTTGATAGTAATTGTATTTTAATAGGTTGAACATAGATATGTATGTAATAGAAGGCATAAATTTTTTAAAAAAATTAATGAATTCGCGTCGGTTTATTTAAGAATCGACACGAAATCAATATAGGCTCTGAACTGTATAGTTAATGTAGCCATCACAATGGCATCGGTTGGTATGAAAACCGACGCTAATACTTAACAATAGCTTCGGTTTTTAAACTGACGCCAGAACTTAAAAAACAATGGCGTCGCAGGCAATGGCGTCGGTTCAAAACCGACGCCACTAGCCATTTTTCTACTAGTGACTATAAATCAATTTGTACGCGATACATCCTAATTTAACCTATTTGCATGACTATGTACGTCTTGTTTGGTTAACTAACTATGCCATTATGTGGTGATATATCTTATACTAACCTTTATGGATGCAAGTAGTCTAGTTTAGATGTATATTAATGTTTTACTTTCCCTTTGAGAATAACATTTTAAATAAAATGTATTTGTAGACCATTTTTATTTAGGAAAATATGTATATTACCTCATCGTTTGTATTATTATTTACCATAACCCCCTTTAGGTTAGAAGCCTTTTATTTACTTTATTCATCACTTTCTTTTATTTTCTTATCACTTTCCACATGTGCATGATTAACTCTAACATAAACTAAAAATGATTGGAAATAAATCGAAATGTCTTAAAGGTGGTTATTTGCTTGTAATTAAAACTCAAATAACGACGAAGTAGGTAACTCATCCGGACCCAAATCTCTTTACTATAGTGCGGTTTAGGCTTGACGGATCTAAATTGTACCGAATTTCCCAGAAGAGCTGATCCTAGTGGTGACTCTATAACAACGTAAGAGAGAGGTTTAAGCCTCGATTCTTTCAAAGCTTTTCTTTTCTCGTTTCATTTTCATAAAACCCCCCACGCCCCATCTCAAGGGACCAGCACCTCGCGGCAATTGCACGGGTCTAAAAAAATATCCGCTCACACCTATTTCATGAATTACTTTTCATCACCGATCATATGACTCGAGCAACTACTATATAAATGCCACATTCTAGTGTCACAAGCATGTCTCAAGCTCGCAAAATAGTTAAGTCTTCTTAGGTACACATGCCTTTAGGTTGGGTCCTCCCTTGTTAGCAGTGTTTATTTTAGTTTAGTCAAACTCGTCATAATAACCATTTTTATACCTACAAAGAATTATGGCATGTCCAACATTCCCAAAAAAATTGGACGATGTTTTTGGTTTGGGCTGACTTGCTTTCCTCTTTAAAAAAGCTTTCTTTTCATTATTAGAATTGCAAGTTCGGTTCTTTAGAGTTGGATTGTTTGCTAGAGGAGGTACATGTACTTCTTTTAAAGCTATTATTTCAACAATTAACTTAGGTAATTTCTTAGTGAGCTCGCTATTATATCCCTCAATGATACTCTATTTTTTCCTGAAGAAAGCGACTATCAAGAGTTAAGGAAGAAACATTATCTTCCGAATATTTACATCTCCTCAATAAATCATTAATGTTCTTCCGTGACTTAATGGTCTGTTTCATAACAACAAAGAGTACCTGGGAAAACTTATCCATAGATAAAGGAAATTTAGAATGTACCTCAGCTTAGGAGTTCTTTCCCTTGTTCTTCTCAACATTTTGATCAAAAGCTGAATTGCTAGCATTTGTGCTTCATGCTGAGCTTTCACCCTCTCTATATCCAATCGTCATTAAATAGAGGTTGGTAGAATCTTGTGATCATCATGAATCTTCAACTTCATTGTTGCAATAGCTTCATCTTTCTTGCCAAACTTCTTTTGAAGTTGTCCTTCTTGTTCTTATTGAGAAAGGACGGGGCTCCAATTCCTTAAAAACAATCCCTTTGATAGGATGCCATACTTGAGTAATTATAGACTAAAGGACCTCTAATTTAATCAGCCTATCAATTACTACTCTTGATAAAATACACAGACCTTGCCCAGCCTCCGATTCAACTACATCCTTGATAAGTGTAAAATCAACACTTATTTTATTAAATGTTTCTCATTTTTTACATATCTTTTCTAAGTGGTTTTACATTCATTAAAAAGATTTCACATTGTATGTAATTGTTTTTGGTGCAAATATAATAACCTTTTCAAGATTTATTCAATTCACCAATATTTGCCTCGAATTTGCATACATTTGTATCATTTTCCACACTTTTTGCAATAAATTCCAATTTCATGTAATTTGTCTCTCCATTTCCCCTTAAAGCTGTAATTGGCCAAAAAAAACTACATACTACATGAAACATTTTAAATTAAAGTAAATTCACCAAGAAAATATAAGTATTTGCGGAAAAATATATACTAAAATAAGTATTGTTTTGACAATTATCAGCTACAAGCACTGCCAACAGGTAGTAGCTACTATACCCTATGAGCCCACCTTACAAGAAAAGGTAAGTTGTGCAGCAAGCACAGCCTGCCGAAGGAGGCTGTGCACGCAAGTCAGACTCGTGGAGCTTGAAGCTCTATGTTGTGTCTTGCATATTGTATGGGGAAATCACCATCCCACATTGCTATTTTGGGGTGCATATTTGCTACCCTCTCCCTATATAAGGAGCTCCTCCTTCGTCCATTCAAACCACTTCAACTCAGTCTTCTCTTCTGAGTTTTGACTCTTCTTGCAAATTATTTTGAGATCCTCTTGCAGCATCTCTAAAAATATTTTCTGAGATACTTTCTTGAAGGCTTATTCTTTTAGAATGGGCCTTCACAATTATTTTCGGTTGGTCTATGAGTGGTCTAGTAACCACTTATTAACTAAAGAATTCTTCCTTCTGAGGAGTTTTTGAAAGGTACACATTGACTGGTGATGGCCTTACTTAGATACTATGTCTCTTTTTTAAGTGTTTATAGACCTATTGTATATATACAATGTTTTAGCTAAAGTTATATCAATCATGTCATGCATAGGATTTTCTTTTTGGTAAATTTTAAGTATTGAAATTCCATTGTTCTAGTTCACAGGTTCACAACTTGCCTAGATTAACTAGTGTTTTTTTAAGAAAAGATTAACTAGTAACATCAAGATTAATGTATAAAAAATAAGCTTGACGATAAAACTAATGCTTAATGTTTCTTTTGAGATGTTTTTCATAAGTAAACATATAAGATATTGTAACTGATTTTCCTAATTAAGTGTGAGTATATTGTTGCATCAGAGACAACTAGGGAAGCTGTTTGGTTAAAGAAATTTATAACTGAGTTAGGATTAGTGAAGACTAAACTCAATAAATATCTTTTGTCATAGCAACGGGGCCATCTAACTAGAAAAGGAATCCTGGTCACATAGAAGTTCCCAACATGTACTAAAAATTCACCTATTTAGAAAGATCATTATCATTATTGCGATATAGAGAATATACAATAAAATAATGTCATGGATATTTTGACCAAGCCACTAGCACATCCTTGAAACGAGGGTTTTGTAAGATGTAAAAGAATTTTAGGTATTCCAAGCTTGAACTAGTGCAAGTGGGAGATTGTTGATCTTCCCTCATTCAAAAGCATTGATTGTGGTATACCTATATACATTGTGTGTGTGTGTGTGTATAGATCGACCCCAAAGGCTTCAAAGAGTAAGTCAATCGAAAAACATTGATAAGGTCTTATTAAGATTCAACATAGACTAGGCAAAGAAGGAATTCTTGTATATGCATAGTGCGAGAAACTAAGTAAGAAGGATTATCCTAAGACAAGGGATCATAGAGGAAGATGAAATTAAAGGATCAGCTTCATGTCCTTAATGTTATGTACAAGATCTGATGTTATTGTTACACTAAGTATGAGAAGTCGTTACGTTAAAGCAATCCTGAAGTACCTGAAAAAGGACTAAGGATAGTTTCTTAATGTATGGTGGTAAAGAGGGACTTTTATTGTAATATATA
>CATIWQ010162777.1:0-40158 GCA_949673415.1 Euphorbia schlechtendalii | reverse complement strand
GAAGGAGAAAATCAACAAGAAAAATGCCGATATTAGGTTAAAACTTCAAATTGCACGAAAAAACAAGTAAAATCATAGAAGAAAGATAGAAAGAGAGAAAGGAATGAAGAGGATGATAATGGAAAAGTAAGTCAGCTATGGAAAATGTGAAGAGTTTATTTAGGAAGCACGTACAGAGGAAAGAATGACAAATGGAACGTAAGGAAAAATTTTTTTGAATAGTTTAGAAACAAAAATGTAATGGGCCAAAACTTGGGCCGAAACACTTGGTGACAAAATAGGCCAAAATTAACAATTTCCCTTTTCTTAATTATGTTTGAAATGTAGTCTTGGAAATTGATATAGGATCTTTTCTTTCAATAGTTTGAAAAAACCCGAAATTGGGAAGGTTTTCTAGTACCTTAAATTTTGATAATCAAAAGAATGAATTATTTTTCAATTCCACTAATTTCATGCAGATCTCTGGGTTTGTGTTTCTAGTTCTTGATAATAATTTTTTTATATAGAGAAGTTGAACAGAAGAACTTCAGGACATCGGTAATTTGGTTAATGAGCATGCATAAGCAAAGGTACTTAAATTCAAATCTTTCTTCTGAAAGTGTTTGAATTTTTAGTGTTTAGTTTCACAATTTCTTGAACTTGCACATATTTGCAAAAACCAACCGTACAAGTTGGTAATTTACCCAAACCCAAGAGATTTCTTGTGGTTATAAAGAAGGCAGTTGAGAAGAATGAACCACACATAGTAATTATCATTAGCTCTGATGATGAAAGTGATAATGGAAAACTAATTAGCAGAAGAATATCAAAAGAAAAGTATCCAAGGAATGCAGTTAAAACCCTTACTTCAATTCTTATAGCGAGGAGCAATGTTAACTTTCTGTATTTCTTTTTCTTAGTGCTTTCCTATCTTGACTATTTATGATGATACTGATTGGGTTTACATTGATTAACTTCAGGCTACTTGTGGTCTCACTAAAAAGGCTAGAGGATTCACTGATGAACATAGACAAAGATGATTTGAATAATGTGTTGGCTGTTGTTGAATACATTGATGATATCTACAAATTTTGGAATCTCTCTGAAGTATGATTTATTTGATTCATCTCTCTCGGCTTTTAGATTTATGCTCAAATATGATTTGATGGATAAATTGTATTCTGGATGCTTCATTTGCAAGCTGATGGTAGTGTTCATACATGAATATCCACGCAATGATTTACTACAGTGTGGGAAAGTTAATACATGAATGTTTGGTGGATTGATGTATTTTAGCTTTGAATTTTTGTTATTTCATGTATGGTCAATTGCTGTGTGAATGTTTTATAGCCTATATGAATTGTGGGATTGTGTATTGCTGCCTATGATTTCTACTTATTTTTCCCTCAGAAGTAGCCAAATAAGCAAAGTAGAGAAAGAAAGGGGCAGCCATGTCATTCATGAGAGGAGATTTGCTTAGTAGAACCAGAAAGCTTGTAAAAGCATGGCCAAGGCAGAGCCTGCTTGGCTCAACGCTCAAAGCCATGGAATTGTCAATCTCTCTCTTTCTCTCTATTTGGAATATTTGTTCAAGAATTATTTGGAATATTTTTTTAAATTTATGAGTTTTATAGCTTCGGTTGAGTTTGCATTGTGCTTGCTACAAATAAGATTTTTAGACTGGAAGATTTCCTTTTTATATTGGTAGTGATTTGGAGGATAAAATTGAATAGCTAATTTCACTTCATCTTTTCCAACTTTCATTTTGCAGATTTCTATTTCTGATGATTCTGCAACAATCTAAATGTTACTTTCTTTAGGAAATGCCTATTGATTGATCCTAAGGAACATCCTATGCTACTTGCAGAGCCTAACATCTCATATTTGGTAATGGATATGCTAAATATTGTAAACTAAAATTACATGATTGGTGAGGTTTTTTTAAATATTGACAGGAGGCTGGACATAGAAGAACCGTTGCTTATCACTTTATTATGTATATAATAGCTTGGAGTTATAGCTTGAGCCCAACCATAGACTGAACATGCACAAACATGTGATTTTTCCTAAATCTATTGCTTGATCATTTTTCTATTGGTTTCATATCCTTTCTTTTGTTTAAGGCCGATTCTTTGCCATTGCAGTACACTATGGATCTTGATGGTAAATGTCTCCACTAATAATGTTGACATCAGGTCTGCCATGAATTGCCTTTTGTAAATATCCTTTTGAATTTTTTTTGGGTGGAACATTTCTGTTAAGTGTAGGGTTGTTTTACAAATTGTCATGTTTGGTTATTTGATTTGTTATAAATTAATGCATTGCATTTATGGTTCTTTTTATATGCCCTCTAGTTGAATATTAGGTGTTCAGGCCCCACTTTTTACTAACAGAATCATATATTATCCTATTTATATATGTTGTAAATTGATTCTAGCAGCTCTTTAGTTATTGATAGAGTAATAATTGTGCACAATGTTTGTTGGGTTTTGATAGTTGGTCCTTTTGCCCCTATATTGAGTATCTGATAATTAGTTTGTTTTTTATTCACTCTGTTTTCTCTATCCTATCAATTTGAGGTTACTAGCAACTGAAATAATTTCTTTGATATTTCTGCATGAATATTGACTAAAAGAATTACTATGTTTATACTATGTAGGTTGTGAATCTATTTATGAAGATGATGAGAGCAATGCTTCACATGCATGGCGAGTGGTGTGAACTTCAAACGTGTAAAGATCGGAGAATCTTTTTGAAACACTATACACTTTTAGTAGCATTATTTTTAGTTTGTATAGTATTATGTATTTTTTAGTTCTCGTTTGAATTTGTATACAATTGAATATTATCCATTATGAATTATATAAAAAATGAATTTCGATATTTTTAAATTATGGCATCAATTAAGTGTTTTACAAATGTGTTGCAATAAGGGCAAAAAGTGTTTCAAATACGACATAAGTGTTTTTCAAAAAGTGTTGCAAAAACTGGACATGGTGTTGCAAATATGCTAAAAGTGTTATAAGAAAAGTGTTGCTAATAAACAACAAAAGTGTTACGAAAAAAACTAACGAACATTAACGTTGACGGTGACAGGTTTTTTTTGCAACACAGCAGAAGTCATTGCAAGTACTGAAAAAGTGTTGTGAAAAGTCACTTGTCGCAACACATTTCTTAGTGTTGTGAAAAAAATAAATGTTTTGCGAAAATGGCTTTTCGCAAGGGAAGTATCATCAACGATTTCACGGAAAAGTTGTGTGACAAGTGCTTTCACAACACTTTAGGCAACATTTTATAGTTGTTGCGATAAACCATATGGCGTAGTGTTAGAACTACTACCTGGATTACATTTTGACTGATCCAAGTCTGAAACATCCAGGTAAGAATGCTTTTGCATGTGAGATGAATGATTATGAGGAGCACAAGGGAAACTATAGTTTGTTGCAAGCTCATGTTAGACCACATGCTCCCAAAGTACACACACGTGTACAAAGGGTTGGATCTTGCAACCATGATTCATCATCTCAAATCGGTGGAAAGTTTGGAAGATGAACTGTTCCATAGTAAATTGCAGGGAGACACCTCAGTAGTATAGTTGGTTATGAACATGTATGACAACTCAAGAAATTGAGAAAGTTGGGAATTGAGTACAATGATCAGTCTTTGAGAGAAATGGTATTGAGGGTGTTACCCAATAAATATTATTCCTTCTAAAGATGCTTAAGGAGTGTTCTCCCAACTATACCTTGACCCAACTTATGGACTTGCTCAAGATTTATGAAATTGAGTTTAGAAATAAACTCAAAGAGCAAGTGAATGCTGAGGACCTTAAGTTGAAGAAACTCAA
Organism: Euphorbia schlechtendalii; assembly: GCA_949673415.1. Classification (NCBI taxonomy): domain Eukaryota; kingdom Viridiplantae; phylum Streptophyta; class Magnoliopsida; order Malpighiales; family Euphorbiaceae; genus Euphorbia; species Euphorbia schlechtendalii. Next base: position 36,332 of record CATIWQ010162777.1, on the reverse strand, counting down.
GGTTTAAAAGTCAAGAGAAAGCTCATGAGGAAGTTAGAGTTGAAGAGGGAAAAAGATTCTCGTAGAACAAACTCATTCGATGATGAAAGCTATGGCTTGAATTTCTAGAGGTATGTTCATACAAGAGAGTTTCTCTATAGTTCCCTAGGAGTCTACATGGGTATTGGTAACTGGTTGTGGTACTCATATCTGTACTTCTATGTAGGGATTACAGAAGAGTAGGAGGATTGCAAAGAGAGAAATGAACCTAAGAGTGGGACATGGAGTACGGGTTGCTGCAATATTTGTAGGGACATATAGCCTTCGTTTGCCTAGTGGCTTAGTTTTAGTTTTGAACAATTGCTATTATATTCCTGCTGTCACTAAGAATATTATTTATGTTATGCATTTAGAAATAGAGGGATTAAAATTTTATTTTCTAATAATAATTGTCAAATTCAACACAATAATGTTCTTTATGCTTGTGGAATATCTGTTGATGGCATTTATGTTCTAGACACTAAAACTGAAATTCTAAATATGAGTATTGTTGAGAAATTAAGATTAAATAATGAGAAATCCTCATACTTATGGCATTGTCATCTAGGCCATATAAATGAGACTTGAGAAACAAGTTACACAAATGTTGTGACTTGTGCCAAATGGAATGGGAATCCTATGGGGCGTACGAACCTTGTTTAAAGGGAAAGATGACTAAGAAACCTTTCAAATGAAAGGGTAAACATGCTACTAGTATCTTGGAAATAATACATTTCGATGTATGTGGTCCAATGAGTGTTAATACACATGAGGGTTTTGTCCACTTCATAACCTTTATTAATGATTACTCGTGATATGGTTATGTGTACCTTATGAGGTACAAGTCTGAAAGTTTTGAGAAACTTAAAGAGTTTAAAATCAAAGTAGAGAAATAGCTTGGGAAAAGTATCAAGACCCTTCGATTTGATCAAGATAGTGGATACTTAAGCCAAGAGTTTCAGGATTATCTAAGGGATAATGATATTTTATCATAGTGGACACCTCCTTATACACCCCAACACAATGGAATGTCAGAAAGGAGAAATCGAACCCTACTCGATACGGTTCGGTCCATTATGACACAAGTAGAACTTAGCAGATCCTTTTGGGGTTATACACTTGAGAGCATAGTTTATATTCTAAACAGAGTGCCCCTTAAATCAATTGATCAAACACAATACGCATTGTGAAAATGGTAAGAAACCAACTCTTTCTCACTTGAGAGTTTAGGGATGTCCTGCTTATGTAAAGAGGACAAGTTCAGATAAGCTGGGTGCTAAGTTTGATAGGTGTCTATTTGTAGGTTACTCTAAGGAGACAATGGGTTATACCTTTTATGATCCTAAAGATAAAAAAGTCCTTGATTATAGAAATGCTCAATTCCTCGAGAAGGAGCATAAAATTTACGAAATCAATGGGAGCAATCTTGAGTTAGGAACTCAAGAAGATCAAATAGACAATCAACTGATTTTTCCTACACCTGTTACACAAGAAAGTGTAAGCATGGAACAAGCTATTACAATACCGATATTGCTTACGTTATTTCAGGCTCCAATCACTCCTGAGCGATATGGGTTTCTCATCAATGATGATAAACATCTCTTCCTTATGGAAATGATGAGTCTAAGACTTACAAAGAGGTAAGGCTCAGAGTCTGATAAATGGTTTACAACTATAGGTTAGAGATGGACTTCGTGTATGAAAACCAAGTTTGGAGATTGATTGATGCTCCAAGTGGGATTAAGCCCATAGGATGCAAGTGGGTTTTCAAGAAGAAAATTAACATTGACGGTAATGTAATTACCTATAAAGCATGGATAGTTGCAAAGGGTTACAGTAAAAAAGAAGGCATTGACTATGATGAAACCTTTTCATCGATGGCCATAATAAAGTCTACCAAGATACTCCTTGCCATCACCGATCATTACGATTATGAGATCTGCCAGATGGATGTTAAAATAACGTTCCTTAATGGGAATCTGGATAAGGATGTGTATATGGCACAACATGAAGGTTTTACATCCAAGGATGGCTCAAAAGTATGCATGTTGCAAAAGCCCATTTATGGACTTAAGCAAGCATCAAAGAGTTGGAATATTAGGTTTGACGGGAAAGTCCGAGAAATTGGTTTTGTGTCAAATGCTAATGAGCCCTATGTATATAAGAAGGCTAGTGGGATTGTGATCGTTCTCCTTGTATTATACATCGATGGCATATTACTAATATGAAATGATGTTCCTTTTCTTCTGATAGTGAAATCATGGTTGTCAAAGAAGTTCTACATGAAAGACCTCGGAGAAGCAGCTTTTATACTTAGTATAAAGATCTACCGAGATAGATCTAGAAGGTTGTTAGGTCTTTCTCGAAGTACATACATAGATAAGGTTTTGGCTAGATTTAACCTTGAACAGTCAAGAAAGGGTTATCTCTCAATGTCTAACGGGCTTAACCTTTCTAAATCTGAGAGTCCGAGAACACAAGAGGAGAGACTACGCATGAATGGAATACCCTATGCCTCAGTAATAGGATCCATTATGTATGTTATGTATGCACTCAACTTGACATCTCACATGCATTAAGTGTTGTGAGCAGATTTCAATTTGACCTAGGTGAGAAGCACTAGATGGCCGTTAAAACTATCATTTAGTACTTACACAGGATTAAGGATACGTTTTTGGAATATGGAGAAGGTGATCTCTTTGTGAAGGGATACATTGATGTGAGTTTTCAGTCTGACAGGGACGATTTTAAGTCCTAGTTAGGATATGTGTTTATGTTAAATGGAGGGGCAGTTGTTTGGAAAAGTTTCAAATAGGATACGACTGCCGATTCAACCAATTAATCATAGTATATAGTTGCTTAAGAAGCAACTAAACAAGCTGTCTAGTTAAAGGGATTTATTGGTTATCTCAGTGTTATGTCCAACATTGTAAATCCAATAGTAGTCCATTGCAATAACAATGGGGATATTACTCAGGCAAAGGAACCACAGTCTCGTAAGAGAAACAAACATGTACTTAGAAAATACCATCTGATTCAATAGATAGTAGCTAGAAAGGTTATAAGCTTAGAATCCATCCCAACAGATCAGAATCTAGCAGATGGGCTAGCAAAGCCATTGACTCAAGTTAAACATGACATGTTAACGAGTATGGCATGAAGTACATAAGCAATTTGCTCTAGTGTAAGTGGGAGATCGTTGGACATGATGTATGCCCTAGATGTAATTAGGGTGATATCTTAATTAGTTGTAATGTACAAATAGTTTCAAATTATTGTTATTAATAAAGGCATCTTTGTTATTTATCAATGCTTTTGTATAATTTATGTATCTCTCTAGTATCATATACATGTGGTATTAAATATGCACATTGATAAGACAAAGTCCCTGACTACTTCATAGAGTAAAAGTGCAAGGACATAGTGGGAGCTATGTGGTGTGAGAACTACACATACGTGTTACTATAAATAGTCAAAATATCCTTAGTCATAATTTCATTGAGACTAGACATCAATGAAGTGTATAGACTAGCATGTGTAGGCTTACTCATTGGATTAGATCCAAGTAGCCAATCTCATGAGCTGAAGGTGGTACCTTGAGTTAACATATGAATGTATTCGGGTAATGAATTGGAGATGGCTAAAAGATAGACACTCAAAAACAACTATATCCATCCATGTATTGGTATCATATCTTAATGTAGTAGTAGTGCAAGTATCCTTAGACTTGAGATACTAGTAACCTTATGTAGGAGTTGCTATACTTTGGGTCATACTTATTCATACCCTAGCGATTAGGATGAGATGGGTGATTACGGTATAGTGATGATCACATGTTGGTAAGAAGAGTAGTTAAGATGGGATCCATCGCACCTGATATAGTGATATAATGGGAGATGTACCTTAGGGCCACTTGTTGAAAAGACACACTCATAAACCTCTAATCAGAGTATAAGATTGATAGAACGGGTTTCTAGTGAATCTTGATACATTATGGCTAGTAGTGTTCTTCATGAACAAGTTTAATTCCAGGATAGCTACGGCTATTACATGTGCTTACACTTAATCCAAGCTCAATAAACTGATGGTACTTAACCTGATGGAAGGAGTGTATTATATTGGTTACTACTGCAGAATCGTATCAAGTCACAGGCGCGTGATATTCGAAGTATCGAGGGATTATACACCTCTGATAGAAAGCCCTTTTGATCATCTAGAGTTATTGGGTTCCATATTGGTTTAAAACACTAAACCTAAAGGTTCCCGGATGGGAAGCGAAGTTTAGGTTAACCTCTAGTGGCTCTATACTTCGGAATCTTATGAAGTCACACACTTTGGGTTTTTATCAGACTAAGTTAAGAATCTATAGACTAGGTCTATGCCGAGAATATTAAGGCTGTCAAAATCATTGGAAGAATTATTAATTGGTTAGACCAAATTAATAATTAAAAGCATTAAAGGATAAAATTGGAAAAATTGCACTGAGCGAAGAAAGGGAATTTTTCTCGTTGCGAGTGTCCCCCAAATGAAAATGAGTTGTTCTAAGTGGGGACTACATGGCTGCCTCGTGAGTTAAAAAGCTCACAAACCGCTAGCGCGTGCACTAGGCCTACGTGTTCTAGCAGGTAGCAAGCCCACTAGCACAGCCCATAAGGGCTTGCCTTATGCGGTTGCCACATAGCCCATGTAAGTGAGCTATGCGCGGGTTTGCCAACGGATCCTAGGGATCTGCGTGGTTGACCCATTATGGGATAGGATTTTTCCCTATCCTACATTGGAAAAAAGGGGAGCTTTCAGCTCCCCTTCTCCCTATAAATAGCTGCTCACTCCTCCTTTTCAAATTACTTTAGCTCAACTTTTCTCTCTAAGTTTGACATATTTTCTTTCCAAGATTTTGCAAGATCCTCCATGAGTTTCTCCAAGCGATGAAGAATTCTTTAGAAGGCTCTTTCTATTTTGAAGTGAGCCTTCTTAGTTAATATTCTCGGGTTGGTCTTCGAGCAGTCTAGCAGTTGCTGTGTAACAACTAGTCATACCTCAACAAAGGTTTTGGTCAGTGAAGATCCATACAGATCAATCGTAGAGGCTATCCTAGTTTAGAGGCTTGTACCAATGAAGTTCTACTAAAATGTTCAAAGGGAACACCGCATCCAAAAGAGAAAGAAGCATACATCAACTGGTAATGTTCTTAACTTGGATGCTAGGTTCTTTTATAAGTTTTATAAACCTATTAGCATCTGTGGAATGTTTCAACTTAGATTATATCAATCATGGCATGCTTAGGAGATCTTTCAGGTTAATTTTAAGTTTTAAAATTCCTCCTTGCAATATTGCATGTTCCGTTACTATATTGATTAATCGGCAACAAGCACGTTGAGTATCGGGGGATTATATGCCTTTTCTTGAAATCCCATTTGATTGTCTAGAGTTAACGGGTTCCTTATCAATCTGGAACACTGAGCCTAAAGGTTCCCAGATGGGATGCCAAGTTTAGTTTAACCGCTAGTGGCTCTATACTTCAAGATCCTATGAGGTCACATATTTAGGTCTTTACTAGACTAAGTAAAGAACTCATAAATTGGGTCTATACCGAGAATATTGAATATGTCAAAATTGTTCGATATATTATTGATTTCTTAGATAAAATAATAATTAAAATGACTAAAGGAGAATTTTGGGAAAAACTGCATGGAGCGGAGCAAAGGGATTTTTCCCATTATGAGTGGGCCCCGCAAACACTAGTTATTCGAGGGTGGGGCTGCATGGTTTCCCCACGAACAAGATTTTCTTGCGAGCCATTGGAGCGAACTGGCATTGGGCTAGTGCACGCTAGTGGCCAGTAAGCTGGGATTGTGGGACAGCCCGCTATCCTGGCTTGTGGGGATAAGGGCTTGCTTTGCAAGCCACCGTATAGCCCGAAGGGTCGACTGACGCGGAGCCCAAGCTTTGCGAGCAGACCGGCGAGTGGGATGGGATTTTTCCCATCCCACATTAGTTTTTGAGGGGAGTTTTTAACTCCCCTCCCACTTTAAATAGTGGTCCCTTTCTCCCTTTTTAAATCACCTCAACTCAGCCTTCCTTCTGAGTTTGACATCTTTCCTTCGTGAGCTTTTTGCGAGATCCTCCACAAGTTTCTCCAACATTGCAAGAATTCTTTAGAAGGCTCTTTCAATTTTTAAGTGAGCCTTCTCAGTTAATATTTTTGGGTTGGTCTTTGAACGATCTAGCATCTGTTGTCTACCAATGAGTTCTTCCTAAATGTAGGTTTTGATCGATAATGATCCATGTGGATCAATCATGGATGCTATCCTAGATTGGAAGCTAGTGCTATGGGAATACTATTCTAAGGGAGCGCCGCACCAAAGGAAGGCACACATCAACTGGTAATGCCCTTAAGTTAGATGCTAGGTTTCTTTTATAAGTTTTATAAACCTATATACACCTATGGAAAGTTTCAACTTAGATTATATCAATCATGGCATGCTTAGGAGATCCTTTAGAGTTAATTTTAAGTTTTAAAATTCGACTTTGTAAGTTTTCATGTTCAATTATTGACTTAATTAACCAACAATGGTATGAGAGCCTGCCTTATGCAATGCATTGTTGATTATAATATGTAGATTTTGGTATTTTCTATGAATGGATTAAAGTATGCTTTGCATGACTTAGGTTTCAGTTCTTGTTATAGAAAATGAATTGATAACTAAATTAAGGTTTTGCTCAAACTTAGTATGGTGATTATCATATAAATTAGCAATGTTTTACACACGTGTAAATACTTTAAATTGAGGGTCGTCGCGTACTTCACTTAATTAAAGAATGAAGATTTTAAATCATGATTGTTTGTGGTATAATGAATCAGGGTTGTTTTGGCAAGAATTGGACTTGGTTTCTCATTCACTTTAAGTGGGCCTCTCCTACCTGGGAATGTTAATCAGTAGTTGGTTCAAGTGTAGCCAAGGAACTTTTATGACTTAGTTGATTTCTAGTATGGGAATTGGATTTCACGTATGGTTTTACAAATGTGGTTTAAGTTGTTAAATTAAAACTTATTGACATATGTGCATGAACTTATACATGGACCTTGTTTTCTTGCATGTTAGGTGGAGCATTGACATAATGGAATTATTATGATGTACTAGCCTTGAGCATGTTCCCTTGGATTAATAATTCCAAATAGCCTATCATTATCATAATCATATCCATCATATAAGACCTAGACTAGGATGAGACCAACTGCACCAATAAAATCCCTATAACAACATTAAGGTGGTACATTGTCTTCCTATTATAAGTCGTGATACAAACCTTATTAACAGATGTAACAAGATATACAACATGCTTTCCCTTTAACATGTGTTTGGTCATGAGACTAGATGGGGTTAATGCCTTAACCAAAATGGGTTAGTTGTCCATGTCAGTGGAGCTAATGCCAGATTGAAGACATATTTGAGGAGTCGTACAATCGGGGTACGTAAATCTCATGAAAGAGAGCTCAAATAGATTAGCAATCGCATGGAATGCAAATGGACGGGTTCTAACCATAGTTGTATTGTTATGACTTGACCTGCTATAACGGATGTCATGATGAATGGCTATGGAAGCTACCTACTATGGAAAATTGGTTTGCCGAATTTCTTGAATTTAAATAGAAATGGCTATTTGAATGTCGAGAAAGTAGTATGAGTTATGTGTTTAATTAAAGACCATATATTAAATGCATGTACATATACAAATGCCTAAATAATTTCTATCTTATATCTAGGTTTAACAATGAATCCAAACATAAACCTTCACTCAATTCTTGACAACAAACTAGATGGTTCAAACTTTACCTATTGGTTCAGAATGGTGAGGATAGTCCACAGGTCAGATAGGATAGCTTATGTTTTGGATGAACCCCTCCGTTTTGAACCTGATGCTGATACTGATGCCAATAAACATGAGGCATGGGAGAAGTAGGATCTTGAAATAGCAGCATGCATAATGCGGTCAACCATGAATTCTGAGCTTTAGAAACAACATGAGAGCGTGGATTTAAATACCATGATTCTCCATCTTCGGGTGCTCTTCTCGGAGTAGGCCAGGTTCGAGAGATTTGATACATCAAAACACTTATTTGGAAAGAAGATGTAGGCTAAAACTTTAGCACCTCAGGATGCTTGTGAGCGAACGACACGGAGCGGTGGGCCGAGAGCACAAGGGATGATGAGAGGCTCGGTCCACCGGAGTGTTTGAAAAGTCCACCGGGTTAGGGACCTGGGAGGAAAGGTTGGAAGAGAGAGCGAAAACATCTTTAGATCAGTCAAACCCGAATCCACCATCTCTTAGTGTTGAGTCGCCACATGGATTAGCTCTTTCCATGAATTAGAGTCTTGTGAGGCTTAACATATGGGGGACGGCCCACTAAGACACAGAGATTCGGGTCTGGGATAAGTTGCTTATATCTTATGTGATCACATTATATTACATCTACAGAAAATCATATTTTATTAGTTATGCATATTCGCACTTAGGTCATTTTTCGAGTCTAAATTCATGTTTTAACCCGATATCACCGTGAGGCTCCGACCCCGTGAGATGGGGCGTGGGATTTTTTAAATGGAGGAATGCTTCGAAGGACACGCTGCTTGGAGTAAAATGGTGTTTGAAAATGTGATTTTCAAGCTTAATAGACTTTAGATCAAGATCTCTAGCCTATGGTACTCAGAGTTGCCACCCGGATCAGCTCTTCCGGGAAAATTTGGTATAGCCAAGATCTGTTAAGCCTAAGCGATACCATAGTTCAGAGATTTAGGTCCGGGATGAGTTATCTATTTCATCATCATTTGACGGTAAGTAAGTTGCTGAAAGTAAACACGTAGGAAATTAAATGCGCCTATTCTACAGGGAGATTAATTACATCATTGGGTTTAGGGGTTTACAAATCACCTAAATACCTTGAAATCTAAGGGATACAATCACCTAGAATACATCGATATGTAACAAATATTTCATTTAGATTTCAAAATCGAAAGCATTACCCGAAGGAAATTAAACCCTAACATACATCTATCCTAAACTATCTGCATCCACAAAGGTTAGCACAAGGGATATTCCACCACAAAAATATGTACCGAGTGTACCACGTATGTTCGATTGGGATTTTCGCAAGACCCGTGTGGTCAACGTAAAAACAACGGAGATTTCAAAGTTTTTATTTTGTGAAATTTGTTCATTTTTATTTTCAACTATGTTGGTCATTTTTATTAGTGAAAATGCCGCATGTTATATTGTTGGATCGGTTATTCGGGAACTTGAGTTCCCTTCATGTGGGTGACCTAAAATGAAATTTAGAAACATAAATCTTGGCTGAATATTCATACATAGCCATCATTTTGGTTAACAACGGTAATGATGTCATCTATATCGTTACCGATTTCCCTATGAAGGGTGATATTGATATGAATGGCTCGAAGCGCTTCCGTTGCTACTCCAAGCTTTAATCAACACATTAATACATTAATAAATCATGTATAAATCCTAAATAATTACAATTTGAAGGTTTTTTACTCCCAATGATGCATTCCCAAACTCAGAAGAGTCTCAACAGGTCATTCCAGGCTCAAACGATTCGAAATGGAGCAAAACAAAGCGAAACTGCATTCTGAGAAGGGAAATGTCATTAACAACATTAGGTAATGTCGTTAAAAACATTTTGATGCTGTTAATGACATTAGGTGATGTATTTAACGACATCAAGGCTCCAGACCTACATGAAACACACAAAAATAGCAGAAAACAGCAAAACCAAAATCCAAAACTTCAAACGATCATAACTTTTGCTACACTTGACCGATTTGGATGATATTTATCATTATGGAAAGATAAAGATGTGTAGAATAATATCATGTAAAGAAAATACTCAAAGAGATACGAAATCATACTATAAATTTCGGAAAATAGATTGGTGTGTAAAAATGGAAAAAATGAAAACAAAACGAAACTTCCAAAAAGAAAAGCATATAAATGTAAGCACAAACTCTAGGAACTCAAAGGCTTACCCCGTAGTTATGAATCCACATTCTTTAAGGTCCATGAAGTTCCTTGAGAAGCTCTCCTTGTTTCTTTTTGGTTGTATTTGGTGATTTACCGAAATTTGGAAGGGATCTATTCCTTGCCAAAGTAGATGTTTCAAAAGGAGTAGTAACCTTCAAGTGAGTGATAAAGATGTTATAGACTCTCCATTCAAGTCTAAACCTCAAGGATTCAACCTAACTAACATGAAATCTTAAGTTTTGGGGATAGAAGTTTGGTGTTTTGTTCAAGAACACTCAAGAACACATGAAGAAATGTTCCCTAATGCTCTCTAAATCTTTTCTCATGCTAAATGTGAGCTCCTCCTTCTAGAACTCCTCCTCCTTGATAGAATTTAGCTCTCTTTTAAGAGAGAGCTCCCTTCAATAAAAAAGTAGTCAAAGTTTGATTTTTGATTATTTCCATTTTTTCAACTTAATTCCTCATCCCTATGCAAATGTTGGGGATCCAAAGTCTTTAGTGGGATGTGGTAGCTGTATTTCAATGATGGAAACCGAGAAAGTTGGAAAAATTTGAATTTTTGGCTGAAAAAGTCAACAAAGTGTAATTCTGGTTCTGTTGTCAAAGCAAAGTCATTAACGACATTGGAAATGTTGTTAAAGACATTGGTAATGTCATTAATGATATTGCAATGTCATTAACAACATTGCAATGTCGTTAATGACTTTGCATGGCTAGGCTTGGTTTTTATTTTGGGCTTAGGCTTATTTTTAAGAAAAGGAAGCCTAAAGAACAAGGAGGATAATTCTGAGATGATTTCAGGACCCTGCAAAATGTGAAAAACTAACAAGGGTAAAATTACAGTTTCATCATCAAACTCATGAGTCGGGCATAAAAATCCCATGTTCACAATGCTCTTAAACTATTGGGTTATATAGAGAAGCTAACTTGACTAAGTTTCATGATGGATCATGAATTGCGTGTGGATCTAATCCTTGCTTCATTAACTGATATTTATTCACAATTTGCTACTAATTATTATATGAACAAAATTGATGCCACAGTGCCTAAGTTGGTCAACATGCTTAAAATAATAGAGCTTAAGATTTGAAAGGATCCAAGCCTTCCAAGGGTGGGTCTTGTTTTGGAAAGAGTCTGAGTGCTAAGAAGAAAATTGATAAGAAGAAGAAAAGTAAGAAAGGAATTTAAAATGTCTACTTCTGATGTGGTAAGGTCAGCCACTAGAAGAAGGATAGCAAGGTTCAGATTTCTGAACAAGTGAAGAAGGAACAATTTAGTATACTGAGGTAATTAATTGGTATGGGAAATCCACGATGACAAAGAAAAGTGAAATTCTTAGAAATTTGGCTAAGTGTTGGAGATCAAGTATGAGAAGACACGTGTATAACACCATCAAATATTTTGAGTAATAGTGTAAGTTACTATTCATAGTTAAAATTCAAATCTCTACATTTTTCAAATAACTTGCGATTGAATAGGAACCGTTTCTTCCTAAACTCACTATTTTACTAAGGTGGTTCATTAGACTCTAATCTCAGCGTTAATCTCTCATACTAAGCTGAGATTGTGACATGTACCCCTAGAAGATGGGTTTTGTCTATAAAAGATGAACAGTTGGAGAAAAGGAAGTTCACTTGCTTTCTACGATTTCAAACTTTTAAAGCATTCAAACCCTAATCCTTTCTCTCTCAAACTCTCTCAATCCTTTCATCCTCAATCAAAGATGGTGAAAACCAAGACCACCTACAAGCTCAAGAGCACCACCGCGATGAAGATTGTGGTAAATAACCAAGGAAAAACTGAGAAACTCAAGCTGGAAGCGGGAACCCGTCTCACCAAAATCGCATGGGAAGATAATCTAGAATTTGGTCCAGTCTATGAGGTTGACTATGAACATCTATTAAGACCATGCATAAGGTTATCAAGCTGCAACACCTCAGTGCCTTTCTGAAGATGGAAGGTCTAGCCTTTATAGGTCTCATCAGAGCCTTCTACACACATCTCTATGCTATAGAAGGATTCAATGATATCCTACTGATGGAATGTGGGGGGAAGAAAATGCTCATTTGCTCCAGGCTGATTGGGAGTATTCTAAATATGCCTAATTTAGGCACTCAGCTCAAACGGTCTGGTGATGAAGATGCCATCATTATCCCAGATGATTGGGAACTCCCCGCCAACTTGTGTCCAGGGAGATTGCCACCAGTGGAATGACATGGGAAGCCAGGATGTGACATGAGCTAATGGTAAAGCTGCTACTGCTAAAGACTGGCTCGTTAACTAGCTGCACTTATTTTGAAAGATGTGTGGTCTACCATATGGTAGAGGGTAAGAAACTTAACTGGCCAGTGCTGATTCTTCATCATTTGACCAAAGTTACTACCATCTATCACTATGGTTACCTCATATCTGAGATAATGAGGGCAGTGAAAGTTGATTTGGGTGAGTTTCTAGGGGAGTCCAATAGGTCAATTTTGCTAGTGAAGAGAAAGTTGGAGATGTCTTGCTTTAGCAAGCTGACCTACAATCAGGTTCATGCTATGTACACCAAGGCATAACAAAAGTGAAAGCAAAAGTGTGTACTGACAGTATTGCCTGTAAACATCAGCAAGGAGGAGGAGGATCCCTTTGTGACAGACTTTGAGGATGGATCCAATTCTAACAATACACTAATCTCAACAATCTTTGAGAAGATGCCTGCCACCTCCTTTGCAGCTCAGAAGGATGCTTCCTCTAAGGCTAAGGGGAAGAGTCTAACCAAGTCCAATGAAGTTCTTGTTCAGCACCAATGAAGAAAGATGGTGGCCAAAACCCACGTTCAAAAAGAAGCAGAGGCAAAGCTGCTAGCTAAGCAGGAAGCTTAGGAGAAGGAAGAAGAAATTGAGGCCAATGAGTCCTTGCGCCAAAGGAAGCGCAAAATGGTATTCTTGGACTCTACTGAGGTGTAGGACGAGGCTAAGAAATACAAGGCAGAGGACCAGGACGTGTCCAACACTGCTGAGAACATTCAAGAAGTTTTTGCCAAGCTACAGGTTACTCAGTGAAAGTGTTCTGCCACCGCAAGGCCACTGCAGAAGAATGTGTAGGTGGTGAGCAGTGAGGAGGATGCTGGAGAACCCTTCATCTAAATTCCTGAGGAGTCTGATCCTCAAGAACCTAGCATCCCCATACCCAAATTCACTCATGTTGAGGAATCTGTCCCTCAACATGAGAAACCTTAGGCTGATCCATCCTTAGATCAAACAGCCAACCTAGAGGTTTCTAAAATTCCTATCCCTTCTCCTTCTTCTGTAAATCCTAACTCTCTTATAAATCCTTCAAATCCCTCAGTTTCTACTCCTGTAGATCCTGAAACACAAAACACCATTTCCTCTCCTTCTTCTTCTTCTTCTACATCTATACATTCCCCAATTATCCATATCTCTTCCCCAATTCTCCCTCATCTTCTCCTGTACATCCTTAACAAATTCTTTCACAAGTCATTGTACCTTCTATTCCACTCAAACCAATCCCTTCCTCTGAGAATATTCCTATACCTACAACTTTTTCAAACCCAACCACAACCCCCTTAACCCCTCTGGTTAGGGAAGTTCCTAATGCTGAGAATTATGCTAAGCAGGGAAAAGCATGTGATCAGACTGCTAAGGCAAATTTTATAGCCCGTGAAGCACCTAAATCCAGCAGAAAGCTAGAAATTACTAATACATCTTTCCTGGCTCTGATCCGCGAGTTAGCTAGAAATCAATTTCCTATACTTAGGACTGATGCTGAGTTAGATGGAGTAGTAAGCGTATTGCTACTGACTCAACAATTGATGGACTTATCATCTAAGCCCAAGGCAAAATTGCCTGAATTCGAACAGCACACAAGTGTGCCTAGTGAATCTCTATACTTAGATGAGTTTGAGAGGATCCAAGGTAGCTTATTGGCTATTCAAAATCACAAGGAAAAAGAGAGTGCCAAAAGCTTGGTTAATAAGATGGTCTTAATCCTGAATGGGTTAATGGAGTTTGCAGCCTAGCTTAGGGAAGCTACTACATCTATCCCCACATCTACTATGTTAGCAAATGCTATCGTAGGAAAGATAAAGGGTAGTGTGGATGCTGCTACTGAGTAGCTGAGTCTCTTGAGTACCAACATGGTTACTCAAGTGACACAGGTCAATGAGCTCAGAAAGGAGCAAGACAAAATAAAGAGGTTCAATGATCGCAAGATTGAAGACCTCACCAAAGAGGTGGCAACTACAAAGGACATAGGCCACAGCATTGCGAAGCTTGTTGAGTCAGAGTCCAAGCTCGTCCTTGTCCATAATGATAAGCAGGATGAAATTTTGAAGCTGCTGAAGAATATTTCTACGAAGTTGGATAAGGCCCCTATTGTTAATCTAGATCCTCTCAGCAACAAAATGGACACCATCCAAAGGGAGATCTCAGATCAAATCACGAACAAAGTATCTTCTTCATAGAAGTTCCTTGTATCCGCGATGGGAGAACTCTTTCTAGACATGCCTATTCCTAGTGCACCTCTAAGCGAGCCCCTTTGCCTAGAGACTAGAATGACTATACACACCAAGCTCAACATCATAAAATCTAAAGTGGAGGATATGCCATAGAAAATTGATGCTCTACTGAGGTTGGGAGAGATGGATGGTAAAGATATAGAGTATACTTCCAAAACCATCGCCACCATCTACCCAAATATCTCTGACTTTGAATCTCAACAGAAGATTGCATTGACAGTAACAAAATTCCGGTACCTATTGAAGTGTTTTCAAAAATTTGCGAGTCAAGGTTTTGATCAGATTTCCCATCTCTCAAGGTGTCATCATCTACTTCTAAGTGAGATGAATGACCAAGAGTTCCTCTCTACCAAGGGTAAGGAGCAACTGGAACAAGAGATTTCCCCTGCAATAATTGGTCAGCAAGAAAGTTTCCAAGCTACCCTCGATGCCTTTAATGTCAGCCTAAATCAAATTATTCAGGGCCTGATAGCAAAGGGGGGAGAAGGTAGCTGAAGATGCTTTCAGAATGACAAATCTTACCAAGGGATCTCTTCCCTGGCACAGGGATCCACTTCATGTTTTTAACATTCCGTAGCAGAGATCTAATCCAGATAAGCAAAGGAAGCATGGCTCCTCTTCTTCCTTAGCTCACAAGTATTAGTTTAGGCTAGTATCTATGTAGTTGTCTAGAAGACTTGTAATATGACTTAATGTAATCTTAGCCCAACACATATATTATGAACTGACTAAGCTTCTTTAAATAATCAATAAAATACAACTTTTTCACCTCAAGTTAAGATCTTCTTAAATTTTATAGCTAAGTATATTTTCTGTTGTAGATCTAACATGTCAGTACAGGAAAATATACAAGAGACCGAAACTTTGAAGATAAGCTGAAGTAAGACAAAGTCCCAAACCAAAGAAGAAATCCTTTAAGTATGGGGGAGCTGAGCTGCTTGAAGAAAAGACTCACTTAGTATGGGGGAGTTCAAGCTGACTAAGGAAAGTCACTCAGCACAAGGGAGTTCTTACATTACTTTTAGGTATTCTGATAACTCTGAACTATTTATTCAATTAAATTCTTCTACTACCTAGTTTGCTATCTATCCAATATGGGGGAGATTGTAGAACCCAAGTTAATAATACCTCACAATACTTAAGAGTTTTGGAAATAGCAAATTATCTAGGATAGTGAAATTAATTGAATACTAAGTAGACTACTAATAAATCAAGCTGACTTGAGTTTGTTTAGGGATAAAACAATTCAATTGCACTAATTAATTAATTAAGTTATAACTTACTGTAAGAAAAGCTGAATTTATGCTGAATACTACATAGTTTAGATTTATCCTCACTCAGCACACGTTGAGTTCTGCCTTAGTTATTTGAAGACAGTAATATTGCGACGCATATAGATATTATGACACATATCCTACTAACGACGTTTATGAAGGAATAGAATATTCTTTAGTTACGTTTTAGGAGAAAATGGCTAAAATCAAGAAAGATTCATGTGGTCCTCACATTATTAAACGTGTTTGTATGAAGTGTTAGAGATTCCTTACTTAAATCAAAGAATAAGGAATGATTCCATAAATTGTGTCACATTCCAAATACCTCTACGCACCTCTCACAACATTATCAATGTCATCCAATGGAAAGACTCCACGTTGCATTCTAGCGTGTATCTCTCAAAATCCAGATTGCTTGAAAATAAACAAAGATTTGCAAATGGAAACAAATCACGCCTCAATGTTCAATTCCTATCTCTAAATGTCCTGAAATCTATCTCAAACTAGAAGATTTGAAAGATTAATTGAAATGAGAAATTGAAGATCTGCAATATCCTCAAAGTTTGCAAAGGCTACTTCTAAGAGATTCAACGTATAAATAGAAGATTGAAGCAGACGTTCAAACTTGGTGAATCATCTTGAATTTCCTAAAGAGCAATTCTTTGCGAAAATCTTCTCAGCTTTCAAAGAAATTCTCAAGCAAGCAATCAGTAAACTCCCTGATTTTATTATCTGTTTGCAATAGAGAGAATCACTCATAGGTTTAACATTGTAAGGATTCAACGTGCTATAAGTTGAATTTTATTCATTAATTTTATTAAAATCTTAAGTGTCAGTTTGGGAAAGGTACCCAAACTGAGTTGAGTGGTAGTTTGAAAGGAAGGTACTTTTTGTAATAGAGTCTACCCGCTACGAATCACTAGTGGATTAAAGCTTGGAGATGGTATCCTAGGACTGGAGGTAAGCTAAGGGCCGAACCAGGATAAAATCTCAGGTGTAATAATTCTAACTCTACGTGAGTTGCTTCATCAGCTTAGTGCTCATTCATCTCTTTAATTTCAGTCAATTGCTTGTTATCCAATTTGTACTGAGTAAGTATTACTCAGCTAAGGATTGATGATAAACTGTTGAACTGTAAATAGGCTAATAACAACAGTAGAGGGGGGTGAATGCATTAACTGAGTTACTTTGTAAACCTTTTTCGTTTTAATGTTAACTCAGTAAGGTTTTTATATGCGTGTTGAGAATGCGATATAAAAACATATAAGCTATCATAGTTTATCTTCAACCTTTAACTGAGTAAAGATTACTCAGTGCGAGTTGGATGACAAGCAAATAAATAATATGAGAGAGATGAATGAGCAAGAAGCTTATAAAGCTAATCGCTTAGAGTTAGAATGATAACACCTGAGATTTTATCCTGGTTCAGCCCCTAACCTACCTGAAGTCCCCGAATACCGTCTGCAAGCTTTAATCCACTAGTGATTCATTCCTTCAATAGGCGAAGAAGCCTTTACAATGGGTAGACTCTATTATAGAAAGTTCCTTCTTTCTAACTAAAGCTCAAGCTTAGTTTGAGTACCCTTCCCAAACTGCACTCAATTTTAATAAATAATAGCGAACTGAATTCAACTTATAGTACGTTGAATCCTTACAAGGTTAATCCTATGAGTGATTCTCTCTATTACAAACTGATAAAACTATTGATTGCTTGCTCATGAATTTCTAGAAAGAAGAGATGATTTTCACAAGGTTTTGCTCTTAGGAAATTCAAGGTGATTCACCACGTTTGAACGCCTGCTTCAGTCTTCTATTTATACTGTAAATATCTGAGAAGTAGCTGTTGCAAACTTTGACGATATTGCTGATCTTCAATTTCTCATTTCAATTAATCTTTCGAATCTTCCCATTGGAGATAGATTTCAGGATGTTTAGAAATAGGAATTGAATGTTGTGGTGTGATTTGTTTCCATTTCCAAATTCTCATTTTTCTTTAAGTAATTTGGATCTTTGAGAGATTTGCGCTTTAGGCAACGTGGCATCTTTCCGTTGGATGACTTTGATAATGTTGCAGGACACGCGGCGCATTTCATGGGATTATTCCTTATATTCTGATTTTAATGAGGAATATCATACACTTTGTACAGCCATGTTTAATGTTGTGAGGACCACAGGAATCTCTATTAATTTCAGCACCTTTTTCTCCTGAAATATAACAGAGGAATATTCTGTTCCTTCAAAAAAGTGGTTAGTAGCATGCGTGTCATGATAATAAAGCGCCTAAAAAAATTAATTTTAGATAAGTAATCCTGTAACTCAGCATGAGCTGAGTGATGATAACATAAACTATATAGTGCTCAGCACACACTTGGCTTTTCCTACACTAAGTAAAAGCATTCTTAGTGTTCAATTAACTTTTACTATCTCATATTGGTTTCTATCACCAAAACTTTTGAGTACTGCGAGGTACTATAAACTTGGGTTCTACAATCTCCCCCATTTTGGACAGATAGCAACTAAATGGTAGAAGAAGATAAGTGATATAGTTTAGAGTTATCAGATTACCTGAAAGCAACGTAAAAGGTCCCTTTAGCTGAGTGACTTTCCTTGGTCAACTTAAGCTCCCCCATAATGAGTGAGTCTTTCCTTTAAGCATCAGCTCCCCCATGCTTAGAGGATTTCTTCTTTGATTTGGGATATCATCTTACTTTGTCTTATCTTCAGTTTCTTGTATATTTTCCTGCATAGGTATGTTAGATATACAACATAACATATACTTAGCTATAAAAGTTAAGAAGATCTTAACTTGATGTGAAAGACTTGTATTTTAATAAAATAGGAAACTTAGTCAGTACATAATATATGTCCTGAACTAAGATTACATTCGGTCCAATTACAAGATTTCATTCAACTACTTAGAACTAGCCTAATGCTTATGAGCTGTGGAAGTAGAAGATCCGTGTTGCTTCTACTTGTCTTGATTTACTCTTAACCTGTGATGTGGATCCCTGTGCATTGGAAAAGATCCCTTGAGCTGACTTACCATTTTGACATCATCTTCAGCTACTTTCTCCCCCATTGCTATCTGGCCTTGAACAATTTGATCAAGGTAGACATTATAGGCGTCGAGAGCAGCTTGGAAGCTTTCTTGTTGGCCTATGATTGCAGGGGAAATCTCCTGCTTGAGTTACTCCTTGCCCTTGGTCGAGAGGAAATCTTGATCATTCAACTCATTCAACAGTAGATGATGAAACCTTGAGAGATTGGCAATCTGATTAAAGCCTTGACTCGCAAACTATTGAAAACACTCAATTAAGCCCTAGAAGTCTGTTGCTGTTAGTGCAATCTTCAACCTTGATTCAATGTCACAGATTTTTAGGCAGATGGTGGCCACATTTTTGGAAGAGAATTCTATATCCTTGCCATCCATTTCTCACCGTTTCAATAGGGCATCAATCTTCTGCGGCATGTCATGCACTTTGGATTTTATCTTATCGAGCTTGGCATGAACAGACAAATAGGCTTGCTTGGAGGTATACTAAGCATAGGCATGTTAAGAAAGAGTTTTCCCATCATGGAAATAAGGAAAATCTGTGAAGAAGCAACCTTTTCCGTGATGTGATCTGTGATCTCCCTTTGAATTGTGTCCATTTTGTTGCTGAGAGGATTCAGATTATTGATAGGGGCCTTTTCCAATTTTGAAGAGATGTTTTCCAACAGCTTCAAGACTAGGTTTTACTTTTTATCCTGAACAAGTAGGAGCCTGGATTCTTGCTCCACAAGCTTCGCAATGCTATGGTTGATGTCCTTGGTAGTTGTCACCTCTTTGGTGAGGTCTTCAAGCTTGCAATCGTTAAGCCTCTTTATTTTAGCTTGTTCCTTTCTGAGTTCATGAATCTGTGTCACTTGAGTAGCCATATTGGTACTCAAGAGACTCAGCTGCTCAGTAGCAGTATCCACACTACCCTTTATCTTTCCTGCGATAGTGTTTGCTAACATAGTAGACATGGGGATAGATGCAGTAGCTGCCCTAAGCTGGGCCGCAGACTCCATTAACCCGTTTAGAATCAAAGCATCATATCAACTAGGCTTTTGGCACTCTCTTTTGCCAAGTGATTTTGAATAACTAACAAGTTTCCCTAGATTCTCTCAAACTCCTCAAAGTAAAGGGAATCACTAAGCACACTTGTGTGCTGTTCGAATTCAGGAAAATTTACCATGGGCCTAGAAGATAAGTCCGTCAAATCTTGAGTCAGTAGCACTTTGCTTACTGCTCCATCTAACTCAGCATCAATTTTGAGCGCTGGAAATTACTTTCTAGCTAACTCACGGTTCTGAGTGAGGAAAGATGTATCAGCCATTTATGGCTTTCTGCTGGATTCAAGTGCTTCTAGGCTGTAAAATTTACCTTGGTAGCCTGATCATTTACGTTTCCCTACTGAGCTTAATTCTCAGTATTGGGAACTTCCTTAACCAGATGGGTTAAGGGGGGTAGTGGATGGGTTTGAAGGAGTAGAAGGTGTACTTACAGAAGAAGGAATTGGTTTGAAAGGAATAGAAGGAACAATGGCTTGAGAATAAAATTGTTCGGAATGTACAGGAGATGAGGTTGGAGTGTTATGTAATGGAGAGGGAAAGGGTTCTTAAGTATTCGAGGGTGAAGATATGTGGATGATAGGGGTTTTCTTAGATCAGGATGTGGAAGAAGAAGATTTACAAAAGAAGGAGGAGTAGGAGTTTTATTTACCTTTGGGTAAGTCATTTGATCCAAGGATGGATCAGCCTGAGGTTGCTCATGCTGAGGAGCGAATTCCTCAACGGGAGAGAAACTGGGTGTGGGGATGTTAGGTTCCTGATGATCAGATTCCTTAGTGATGGGATTTATAGAGTCCCCAATGCCTACCTTGCTTCTCACCACTTGCACATTTCTGGGCAGTGGCCTTGTGGTGGAGGAGCGCTTACGTTGAGTATCCTTCATCTTGGTAAATAGTCCTTCCAAGTTCTCAGTTGCATTGGACACATCCTAGTCCTCTAACTTGTTTTTCTTAGCCTCGGCCTGCACCTTAGAAGAGTCTGGGACTAACAATTTGTGCTTTCTTTGGTGCAAGGATTCACTAGCCTCCACTTCATCCTCTTTCTCCTTAACTAGCTCAGCTTCCATTTTTGCTTCCGCTTCTCTTTGAACATGGGTTTTTGCAATCATTCTCCTTCATTGGTATCGAGAAAGTGCTTCATTGGACTTGGTTGGACTCTTCCTCTTAGCGTTAGAGGAAGCAGCCTTCTGATCTATGGAGGAGGTGGCAGAGATCTTCTCAAAGATGCTGGAGATAGGAGCATTATTAGAGCTGGATTCATCTCTGAATTCCACCATAAAAGGATCTTCCTCCTCCTTGCTGATGTCCACAAGTATTACTGTCAGTATGCACTTTTGCTTTCGCTTTTGTTGTGCCTTGGCATACCTAGCATGCACCTGATTGTAGGTCAACTTGCTAAAGTGAGACATCTCCAGCTTCTTCTTCACTGGTAAAATTGATCTACCGGGCTCCCCCAAAAACTTGCCCAAGTCAACTTTCACTACCCTCATTATCTCAGATAAGAGGTAACCATAGTGATAGAAGGTAGTCACTTTGGTCAGGTGATGAAGTATCAACACTAGCTAATTAAGTTTCTTACCCTCTACCATATGGTAGACCACACACCTTTTGAAATAGGTGCAGCTAGTCAACGAGCCAATCTTTGGCAGCAATAGCTTCGATACCAGCTCATGACACATCCTGACTTCCCAAGACATCCCACTTTCAACAATCTCCCCAGACACATAATTTGCAAGGAGTTCCCAATCATCAGGAACAAGAATAGCATCTTCATCACTAGACCATCGTAGTTGATTTGCTTGAATTGGGCATGTTGAGAATACTCCCCATGAGCCTGGTACAAATTAGCGTTGTCTTGCCTGTACACTCCATCAACAAGACATCATTGAAGCCTTCAATAGTGTATAAATGAATGTAGAAGGCTCTCATGAGTCCTACTACTGCTGGACCCTCCATCTTTAGATACGAGTTCCCACCTTTAAAGTAATTCTCTCTATCTTTCCTTGATTGTCCACCACAATCTTCATCATAGTAGTGTTCTTGAGTCAGTAAGTGCTTTCGATTCTCGCCATTTGAGTTTTGAAAAGAGAAAATGATAAAATTTGAGGGAATGAGAATTAGGATTTGAATGCTCTAAAGGTTTTGAAATCACCAAATCAAGTAATATTCCTTCTCTTAACTAATCATCTTATATAGGCAGAAACCTAGTTTAGGGGGTACATGTCATAATCTTAGCTCAAGATGGATAATTAACACTGAGATTAACATCTAATGATTCGCCTTAGTAAAACGGTGAGTTTAGACAACGACTGTACCAATTCTCTTCCACGTTATTTGAAAACATAGGAATTTGAATTTTTATTGGCAAACATGAACTTACATTGTTACTTAAAAACTTTGATGGTGTTGACCACATGTCCTCTCATACTTAATTTTCAATACTTAGCCAAAAATTCTGATGAATTCTATCATCTTCATCATTATGGATTACTCATACTGATCAATTCCCTTAGCGTACTGAATTGTTCCTTTGGTAAAGGCTTGGTGAAGATGTTAGCATGCTGCTTATCTGATGGAACATATTCAAGCTTTACATCTCCTCGTAGTACATGATCTCTGATGAAATGATGCCTAATGTTGACATAGTTCATTCTTCCATGCTGGACTGGGTTTTTAGATAAATCAATTTCACTCTTGTTATCGGACATGACTTCGAGAAAATTTGACTTGATTCCATAATCTTCCAATTGTTATTTTATCCAAAGGAGTTGAGCTACTCAACTTCCTACTACCATGTACTCAGCTTTAGCTGTACTCAGCGCAACTGAAGTTTGCTTCTTGCTGTACCAAGAGACAAGACATTCTCCAAGAAAGTGGCATCCTCCTGTTGTACTTTTCCTATCTAGCTTATCCCACTACGCCATAGATGGCCTGTTGCAAAAGAAACTGCCTAGTGTTGCATTAAAGTGTTGTAATTTTCAGTAAAAAATTCATCTATTGTATCACAATTGAAAAAGTGTTCAAAAAGTGATGCAAAAGAAATAAATGCAAGTTAAATTCACTTTTCATTGCAACACATTGTGTTTAATGTTGCCAATAATGTCCAAGATCAATGAAAAATTAAAGGCGGGAATTTTCGCACCTTACAATTGACAGAATTAAGTATTAAAAAATAAAATAAAAACTCTAAAAAAAGTTGGTATAAATTGATTCCCCTCTCTCTCTCTCTCCTTTCTCACCTTCACTTTATTCAACTCATCAAATTCTGAAGCTCTCCTAGAGATTGCCCTTACGCAATCGGTGTTTCTTGCTCTCAAATTCCTCCCCTCTCTCTCTCCTCTCATAGTTTGGTGAAATGATTTTAAAGTTTCATCTATATGTTGTAATGACAAATTTCGATCTTATGCGTCTTGCGGGTTAACACAAGCCGAAGAATTTTTTGTAATTTCTCTTTATTTTCATGTTAACTTTTCAATTAAATTTCTTCTATGACACTGAATGTTCTAATTTTAAGGATATATTAAGCAACTACATGTTTGTTCAAAAATTAGGGTTCGAGTATGATTTGGTGATGTTTTTTTATCTCAAAATATTCAGAAATAGTATGTTCTTGAAGAGCTTTTTTGACATTATTTTTAGCTTTCTGTTTTGGGTTTGTGGATGCCAAGTCTTTAAATTTTGTGTGGACCTGGAATTTGATTAAATGATCTCTTATGTTTACATTTTTCCAATATTGATACTTCTTATTTCCAATTGCTAATAGTGTTCAATTAAAGGGTATGGCAGAATTTAAGATTCAACTCAAATTGATTATGTTTTTTAGTTTATTAACATTGGTTATAATAATCAGCAAAATTCTAGTTAATGAGAAAATTGATACTGGACTAATCTATTTTTATGTGGGTTAACAATCTGTTGCATTTTTCGCTATGCTCTGGACTTAGTCTATGCTCCTTAGGGGTGGTGCTAAGTTACTGTAACTTGTGTTTGAATAGAGATTTTCTATCTTCGATGCCATTCTTAATATCTTATTTAAGTTGAAGTAGCCTGATTTTGTTATGTGCTTTCTGACTTTTTATTGGCTATTTATTTCAACACGAGATTGAAATTTGAAAGCGAATAAAGATGAAATATTTTTAGAAGAAAGAAACTATTAAAGATAATAATGAGAAAAGGTGGGATTAAAAGCAATTAGAGTTGGATTGGTTTTTTTTAAAAGGGGAATTGGTAACAAAAAGGGAGAAATTTTGATGTTTTAATTGAAAGGAAGGAGAAGCAGTATTTCTATACTCTTCTTGCTCAATGTTAGGGTGTCTCATATTTGCATGTATTATTGGGTGAAATTGATTTGATTTTGTATTTTATATTGATGATTAGTTTCTTGAATTCATTAATGATCCGCCAAATGTTTATTAATACATGATTGAACAGAATAACATAAAATAGAATCTGAACCTAAAAGTTGAATCTAAGTGGTAAAATGCCCTTTGTTTATCATTCATGCATTTTTACTCCTTTAACCAATATAAGCAGTACATCATTGCTTTCCTACAAAACATAAGTTCATTTCTTAATTTGCTTTTGCTTCTTTTCTATCCCGTCACCCTATTCTTCTCTTTTTTTTAATTATTTTTGTTTAACAAAGATGCCTCTTCTGCATTCTTGTTAATTTTCTCACTTTTATTCCTCTTTTTGTGATATTCACATATATTAGTTGAAAAAGTTTTGTTTTGAGTAGAATTTGATTAATTTTGCGGTACGAATTATTTCACCGATTAGAATTTTTTTATTAGACCTTTTTAGTGAGTTTTTCGCCCCCATAGTGGGGAAATCTTGGCACCGCCATTGATGCTCCTTATATTCCAAGGCAATTTAAGGATTATTTTGTTTGTGTGAATGCCATTTTCGTTTATTCTTAAGCTTGATTTATTCATTGAATTTTCTGTTGCTTCTTCGGTTCATCATGCTTAAGAAATTGGATATTTAGTTATATTCTTTTGTTAATTGTATATCATTAAATTCATGATTAAAAGGCCTTGATGCAGTGGAAGTTGTGCTGCATTTGTTTCTCTTGTGGCAAGCTTTTTAATCAGCCTTTCATGATCGTTTATAAGTTGGTTATTATCTAAGATTGAGTTCATATGTTTGAAAGTGTCATATGCCATGAATTTATCTGTATGCCGCATTATTTTGAATATTTGTCAACTAGCTTCATAATTTTTTTTAGTTTGATTTCATATGACCCTTTACAGGCTTGTATAAAATGGATTTCCTTACTGAACTGTTTGTTTTAATGTTTCAGATTGGGAATCAAGCTTCTCTTGTAGATTGCATCTTAAGCATTGATAGCGGAATTTTTCTTTCCAAATGTAACATGTTGTGAAGCTTTCTGATTTTCAAGGGGTCTTGTTACAAATCTTATTGAATAGTGATAGTGTTATCTTAAGCATTAGAGATGTTCAAGATGTTTAGTTTTTATTTGTTGATTGGCTGGGTATTCTTTGTTCAACTACATGTTTAGTGTTCTAATTTTTTTATGCGCTAATGTTGAATTCTATAGCTAGATTAAGCAAGACGAAAGTATATATTGAGGCCTTTTATTGGCTTGGGCTGTAGTAGTTACTCAACTCAAGGATGGGTCCTGTTAAAACATATATATTATTTACAATAACACCCTATCTCATTATTATGATTTTGTTGTTGCTTAAATTGGATGGATTTTGATGTCAGGGCAATAACAGAGGTTGATTATATATTGTCATTCAAATTTTATGATTTTTAGATTGGTGTAGTTTTGTTGAAACTTTACTTTATGTTGACTTGTCATATTGAATGATTCTGGCTTTGTTTATTTTGCAGTAAGGGTGCAGTTTTAGCAGTGACTTCAATTATCCACTGATTTTGCAAGATTTTAATATTTGGTATGTCTAATTTACATACCTATTTACACTTTTTAGTTCAAAAATTATATGTGAGCTGATGTGATATTAATGTGAATATGTTATGCAAAACCCTGCATTGTAGTTTTCTTTTAATGTATCAAAGTTTTATCATAGTTGTTATTCTATTATGAAATATCTACAATGCTTAATGTATTATCATTTGATATTACCTTTTCTTTAATTAGTTTAAGATTAGATATTGTTGATATCGACATATATTATTATTGTTGATAACCTGATTTAATACATAACTATTTGCATTGTTATGCAACTAATGCTGATTTTGTATTTGCCTATAAATTTATGACAGTTTTATCATAGTTTCTATTGTTATGGAATTCTTGTAATGCTTGATGTACCATCACTTGATAGTACCTTAGCTTTAAATGGTTTATGATTAAATGTTGTTTAGAAATATAGTTAGTGGGTGTAATGTATAGTTAATTTAGTTCTTAAGACAGTTACCTTCCTTCTCTTTAGTAATGGATACTGAAGAGAAGAGGTGGCTGGAATATCCTCGCTCTAGTGATCGATATATTAATGGGGTGAATGCATTTCTGAAAAATGCATTCGCATCTTCCGTTGAAGGCAATGAAATTAGGTGTCCTTGCAAAAAATGTCGCATCTAACAATGGCATTGTCACGATGTGATATTCAATCATCTCATTTGCTATGGATCCTCCCCTACTTATTTCCAATATGTCTACGATATTGCAATCATGGATTCAAAACTTATTGTCAATGAGGTGGAGGGTGACATGCCAACGATGTTTAGTGACAATTTACATACAATGTTGCAAGCCACATATCAAGATGCAATCAATAATGAAGAGTCAATTGAAGTACCCTATAGAAGATCTAATTCAGAAGCACGTAAGTTTTATCGACTACTTAATGAAGGAAAGGAACCATTATATCCTGGCTGCAAGAATTTCTCAACTTTGAGCTTCCTTGTTCGTTTTTACAATTTGAAATGTTGCGATGGAATGACAGAAACAAATTTTTGTCATGTGATGGATATACTTAAGGAGGCTTTCCCCTTTGCGAACATACCAAAATCTTTTAATCATGCTAAGAATACTATAAGAGACTTAGGTCTTGACTACAACAAAATTGATGCATGTCCCAATGATTGTACGTTGTATTGGGGTGAAAATGAAGGTGAGCAATCTTGCAGAATTTGTGGCATATCTAGGTGGAAAGTGGTGGATAATTCTGCTATTTCTACAAATGGTTGTGAAGGAAACATTCCACGCGTTCTAGCCAAGTTGATGAGATATTTCCCACTTAAACCAAGGCTACAACGATTGTTTATGTCCAAAGACTTGTCTCAACTTATGAGATGGCATTCGATAGGATGAAAATGGGATGGCAAGATAAGACATGCTGTTGATGGCAAGGCTTGGAAGGCGATGGATGCCAAATATCCCCATTTTGCATCAGAAATACAAAGTGTCCAACTTGGTACAACAACTGATGGGTTCAATCCTTATCGTACAATGAGTTCAACTCATACTACATGGCCTATTGTGCTTGTCAATTACAACCTACCACCTTGGTTGAATATGAAATTTGAAAATCTGATTCTTTAAACACTAATATCTGGTCCAGATTCCCCCGGGAATAACATTGATGTTTATATGCAGCCCTTAATTGTAGAGTTGAAAGAGTTATGGGATGTAGGCATAGAAACCTATGATGCCATGGCTGATGAGACATTTAAGTTGCATGCAAGTGTGTTATGGACTATTAGTGATTTTCCAAGCATGACAGTCGTAGGAGGCTGTAGTACAAAAGGTTTCCTAGCTTGTCCATCATGTCATTATGAAACCACTTCTATGTATTTAAAGAATAGTAAGAAAATTTGTTACATGGGCCATAGGAAATTTTTAGATGAGTCACACAAGTATAGGTTTGATAAGAAAAAGTTTGATGGGAAAATTGAAATTAGAGAGAGTCCTAAGCCTCTAAGTGGTAATGACATTGAAATTTTGTTAAGTGATTATGAGAATGAGTTTGGGAAGCTAAAGCGAAAGAGAAAGGCTACCGATGATTCACCTTGGAGGAAGAAGTCAATTTTGTTTGAACTACCTTATTGGAGACATAATTTACTTAGACATAATTTGGATGTCATGCATTTAGAAAAGAATGTTTTTGACAACATAGTGGGAACTTCACTGGATATTAGTGGTAAGATAAAAGAACACTTAAATGCTCGCAAAGATTTGCAAGATTTGGGCATTAGAAGAAACTTGCACCCTTTTGTCACAATTGATATAAAACCCAGCAAGGATTATCTATTTCTAGCAATATTTAACATGATAAATGATGAGAAAGATATATTTTGCTCAGTCTTGAAGAATGTTAAATTGCCATATGGGAGTGCATCTAATATTAGTGGGTGTGTGAATGTGAAAGAAAGGAAACCATCGGGGTATAAAAGTCACAATGCTCACTTTATTCTTTAATATTTGCTACAATTTGCTATTTTGAAATCATTGAAACCTGAAGTTGCAATACCTTTGATTAGGTTGGGTGCATTTTATAGAGGTATATGCCAAAAAGTTATTGATTTGGGAGAGATTGAGAAATTGCAACAGGACATCATGGAAATACTTTGTGAGCTTGAGTGGACATACCCACCTGCGTTCTTTGATGTAATGGTTCACTTACAAATTCATTTATGTAAGGAAATAGAACTAGGTGGTCCAGTACATACTCGATAGATGTTTATGATTGAGCAGTATTTGGGTAAGTTGAAATCAAATGCTCAAAATAGGAGTAAACCAGAAGCATCGATTGTAGAAGGGTACTTGGCTGAGGAATGTTTGACATTCTGTTCAAGAATTTTTTGTGGAACTCAATCTGTCAACTTATCAGCTCATTTTGAAAAGCCCAATACCACTGATGTGGGATATCCCTTAGGTACAAGGAGAAACAGAGATGGAGAACAAGTGCATTTGGAAGACAATACTGCCGATAGAGCTCATCGGTATATCTTATTCAATTCTGGAAATAAGGATATATAGGCATTAATAGAGTAAGAAATTATAACTCAATTTACATAAGCTGTTAGAGCATCTTACTAAATTAATATAAATAATTGTGTAATCATATTAACATTTGTAGGAAACATCGATTATTGGTCGGTGATCGAGTCAAGTCAGGGAAGTATAGTCGAGAGAGAACATACACTAGAATTCTAGAAATGGCTAAAGAATCAAGTCACAAAAATGGAAAACATATCAAAGGAACTGGCTGCCTTATCTAAAGGTCCTAATCGATCAGCTTTGCGATTTAGTGGATATGCGATTAATGGATACAAATTCCATACAAAGCGAAGAGATTCCAAGTGTACAACACAAAACAGTGGCGTATTTTATTCAGCCTTAACGACTAGTTTCTCTAGTCGTAAAGATGAAAATCCTATAGTGCGGAGTGTTGATTATTACAGAGCAATTGAAGAAATTATATAGCTTGACTATTGGGGAGTGATTGAAGTCATTTTGTTTAGATGTTCTTGGTATCAACAAGAAAAGGGCCGTTATGGTTTAACATGATTTAACGTCAAAAAGTTATGCCAAAAAATGACCCTTTTGTCATGGCTTCCCAAGTTCAACAAGTATTTTATGTTCAAGATCCACTTGAAAAGAGAGTTCTTTATGTCACGAGGAAAATAGAAATGGATTCGTGTAACATTGTTCGACAAACAAATTATGGACTTGAAACCTAATTACATTAAAGTTAGCAGTAGTGAACATATTAGAGTTGTAAATAGTTTCAATTTTTTTATAGGTAATTCACATGTTGTATGCTTTTTCTTATAATTAATTTGTCATATTATGATATTTTGTAGTTGTTGAATTTTGCAGATTCAGGCATTTATTTTTGCATATTCAGATCTTGATGTTCTTTTATTTTGCTAGGTAATAAGAAAAAAAAGTGGCTCACGTTTCACCATGAAGGATGTTTCACGACCAAGTCATATGTAGGAGGGGAAACCACAAATGTAGATTATTCCATTGATGCTGATCATTTTGGATTCCCTGATTTGACGGAACATATCAAGGATGACCTTGGTTATACTGAAATCGGAGGGGTTTACATCAAAGGAATGTCTAGTAGTTGGGAACTAGTGGAGGATGAAAAATTATTATGGCTTACCTTGGAAGATGTGAATCTGAGGTATAGTTTTACCTTGACAATGTTGTAGATCGTTCATGTCCACCATTGCCCAACTTGCACCCACATGTTGTTATGCAACCAAGGCCAAACTTCTCTAAAGGTATATTGTTTCTTTTTGGTACTTAGAATTTATTTTGGTAACTTTTGTAAGTTGGTACTAACAATTTACTTAGGTAATATGTACAATGAAACAACTTTGCTTATATGCGTGTTTTTCTTAAAACAACTTCTATGAAAGACCAGCCTGAGCAAAAGTTTACGACGATATAAAAACTGCAAAAATAGGGGAAGATGGCTACTGTTAAGACTAAAGTAGCAGCAAAAGCGAAGATGACAAATCCAATGGAAGATTTAAGAGCTAAGACTATTGTAGAAAATAATGAACGACTGGCTTCTCTAAATGTGTCGGAATTGGCTGCTGGTTTGAAGGTTTATACAGCAAAACCGGGTACAAGTAAAGTCCAAATGAAGAGTGTAGTGAAGATTATTGTCCAAGCAAAGAAAGTGGACAACGAAGTGAGGAAGATGAATCTAATAATGTTTCAAAGGTACATGATTATATTCTTTGTTTACTAAATCGCTTCGTAAAATGTTTTAATTCTTTGTTGACTTTCAATAACTGTGAAATAGTCTCTAACTGTGGTATTTTTTGCTTGTGGCATGAATAAGTAAGTAATGACTAGGTTTTGAAGCTAATTTAGTCTATATGCTGATACTTGATCTAGTTATCAACATGTTCTTTTCAATATTTTTGGATGTTTTCATTTTAGGAAGCTAAGGAATGTAAAATCTCAACTCGTTTGTAATGAGCAGAGTTATTGACAGTTGTACACTTCCCCATTGTTGCTCTTAAACATGATGGCTATAAATTAATTTTACTATTGTGTTACTCAAGGGTTGTAATTAGAAATTAATTTTATTGTTGTAGTGCAAAGTTAATGAGGACCGGGAGTGACTGTTACGGGAACATGCTACAGGTCGGCGCACAACTTGATCACAATCAAGCTTTTCTACAGCACACGTTGTGGAGAAAAAATAGGTAACTACTAATGTTGAATATATTTTGAAATAATGTGGAAACAATTGGACATATTAGGTAACTATATTTGACTTTCCCTTAATTGTTCTTTGTATGACTTAGGTGTGAAAAGGGAACCGATTAGAGGCCCGAATCAAGATGGGAAGAACAAATTGAAACAAAAAGTGAAGATTGAATCAATAGCTATTGTAGAGGAAGATGCGAGCTCACAACAATAGATTCAAGCAACAAAGGTATTTAGTTGCTGTGACTTTTAATTTGCAGTTGATATTTAGCTATATTATTTTTTTAGTCCACTCATTTGTTAATTTACATTAAATTGATTCAGTAGGCTATTTTATTCTTCACGTATAATATTAGTTGTGATGATTGTTTCCCTTATTACAAGGTGGATTGTGCTCAAGAAGTATCAAAGAGTAGTCCTGCTCGTATAATAATGTTGCAACGAAGAAGGAATACAGAATCGAGGGCAGCTCCAGAAAGTGTAGCTAAACCAAATCCTTCGAATGTGATTGAGGGAACTACTCGACCTTCCATTCCAGAACCCTTACAAAGGCAAAAGAAGACTGGAGTCAGGTCCATGGTTGCTTATGTAGCTTTGAGGGATCAACAAGTTAATAATCAAGAAATTTCAAAGTCTGTGGTGCCCCCACCTGAATCTCAACCCAATGAGCAATCAACATGTTAAATCTCAGCTGAATGCATTTTTTTCATGTTCACTTGTTTTATTTTTCCTCGATGTAATTTTGATAGATGTAATGGAAGCTGAAAGTAAGAAAAGAAAATGTAGAGGAAAAACAAAGATGGATTTTATCCATACAAGGAAGGAGCGCAAGACTTTACCTCTGAAAGAATGGCGTCAACCAGTTTCAACTGATGCTAGACTTATTTCATAGTCTAGCTTATTCTTAGGTCTTATATACACAAGGCTCATTAGCGTTTAGCACAAAACCATTTTCTTTGATTGTCTCGTAAAAACTAATATTCCAACTCCTTGAAGCTTGCTTAAGTTCATAAGTAGAACTTTGTAATTTACACACCTTTAAACCATTTTAAGATGTAAAATCTTTGGGTTGTATCATATATACATCCCTATCAAGGTACCCATTAAGGAACAAGGTTTCACATCCATCTACCAGATCTCATAATCACAATGAGCAGCAATGGCAAGGAGTATTCTGATAGACTTTAGCATGGCCACTAGTGAAAAGGTTTCATCATAGTCAATATCTTCTTTTTAACTATAACCCTTTACAACTAGCCTTGCCTTATAGGTAATTACATTAACATCCATGTCATTTTTCATCTTGAAAACCCAATTGCACCCTATGGGCTTAATCCCACTTGGAGCATCAACCAAGTTCTAGACTTGATTTTCATACATGGAGTCCATCTCTACTTCATGGTTGTAAACCTTTTGTCAGACTTTGAGCCTTCCATTGCTTCTTGTTGGTAAACTCTAGCTTAAATAATCTATCGAAGGGGGTGAATGTGATTATCCTGGTTCTTTTAATGAGTTATAAAAATTAATTCTTATTTAAGTTTTTAGATGAGTGCTGAGTTAAGTATGCTATGCACTCTGATCTAAAAACCACAAACTACTTAGCTTCACTAACTTAGTTTACCTTCAATCTATGTTGAGTAAACTACTCAGCTTGTACTAGTTTTTAAAGAAAATATAACAAAAAATAGAGAGTTAATGAATGAGCAAACACTATAAAGGTAAACGAAAGATAGAGGAAAGAGTACACCTCCCATTTTATCCTGGTTTGGCCCCTAGCCTACCTCCAGTCCTCGAAAACCTTTCTGAGCTTTAATTCACTAGTAATTTCTTTCCTTTCATAGGCGGAGAAGCCTTTATAGTGGGTAGACCAATTACAAAAAGTACTTTTCTTTCTAACTACCACTCAACACTCAATTTAGGTACCCTTCCTAAACTAACTCACACATTTTGAATGAAAATTTATGAATAAACGAGTTACCCTTATAAAAATTGTTGATTCCTTTTAAAAAGAATAAAGCTTTGATAAACTCTAAGCTAATCTCATTCTCTCTTACAAACTAATTTAAATTGAGCATTTTCCATAAAGATTACTTGAATTTGGAATTTCTGAATGTTGTGATTACTTGGAAAGTTTTTCAGCCCTTAAGAAATTCGAGGTGATTCATAATGTTAGAATTTCTACTTTAGTCTTTTATTTATACTTGAGGTATTGTCATTGCAAACTTCTCATCCAAACTTGTTCTTTAGTTTTTCTTCTCTTCATAGCTTTCAAATCTGCCCATTTAAAACAAATTCCAAGACGTTTAGAGATAGGGAATTTGAATGTTGAAGTGCGATATTAATTTGTTAATCTTGATGCATCAAAAACTTGTTTTGTCAAGAAAATCAGTTCTAAGAGAGAGGGGTGCACAAGATGCAACATAAAAGCCTGTAATTCATTGGAAAGATGACGTTGTAGAGGGTGCAAGGAAATTGGAAAAATAGCACATGTTAGAAGATGCCTTTTGCCTTGGATGCTTGTGAGGAATCTTCAATATTCCATATTGACACCTTTTGTTTTTTAGGACCACATGAATATCCTTTTTAATTTCAAAGATTTTTACCTAAAAAGAATTAAAAAGAATATTTCATCTTTCACAGACAGTGTTAAAAGAAAAAGTTTCATAATATTCCAAGTGTCAAAGAAATCTCAGCTTTTATTAAATAGAAGCTACTCAGCTTCGCTAAGTTATATCTCATTAACTACGTGTTACTCGGCTTACCTCAACTTTTCTTACTCTAAGTCGTAACTTAAAAAAACTCAGTAAACTAAGTTATTATCCCTTAAACAAACTCAAGTAAACTTTTCTAATTATGAGTCTACTTAGTAGTTAATTAATTTCACTATCCTAGCCAGTTTGTTATTTCCAAAACATCTTTGAAGTACTGTTAACTTGGGTTTAACATTCTCCCCCATTTTGAAATAGATAACAAACTAAGTAGTAGAAAAAATAAATTAAATAAATATTTTATGGATATAAGAATGCTTGGTAAGTGATGTAAGACTCCTCCATGTTGAGTGAACTCCTTAGTCAGTATAGACTCCCCCATACTAAGTGGATTTCATTCAATCAACATTTGCTTTCCCATATTTGGTAAACTTTTCTTCATCTTGGGACTAGGTGTTACTCATCTTCTCCTTTAAAGGTGTTACTCAGCTTCTCCTTTAAAGTTAACTTAGTTAATTCTTAAAATAATTTATGTGCAAGAGTAACATAGACTAATAACAAGTTAAGAAGTTCTTAACTTTAATGGAAACTTATAATATTTTCATTGATAATATATTTAATCAGTACACTAGAAGTGTCCTATAAAAAATTTTACAAGCTAATCACTATTACAAGATCTCTATTCTATCTATGGGTGCACTTAAATGGTTTATGCTAAGAAGATGATGAGCCTCCTCCTCTAGAATGATGTTGATGTTGTTGTTGATGTTATTGTTGTTGATACTATTGCTATTGTTGAGGATGTTGCAGCCTTGGTGAAATTTTCTCTATGGTGTTGGGCAGCCTTATGAGCATTTTCAACAACTTTCTCCCCCTTTGATATATGTTCTATCATGATTTGCTGGAGATAGGCATTGAAGGTTTCAATGATGAGTGGTGATATCACTTGCTCTAGTTGCTCTTTGCCTTTAGCTGATAGAACTCTGAATCATCAATTTCTTGAAGTAACGAATGATGACATCTTGTCCAATGTGCAATCTAGTCAAATCCTTAGCAAGTAAACTATTGAAAGCACTACAATAAACCTCTAAAATCAACTATTAATAATGTTATATTCAATTTAGGTTCCATGTCGACGATCCTAGGTCACATTAGATTGATAATCCTTGTAATGTAATCTATGTCCTTTACATCGTGAGCTCTAGCAGCCACCAATTGGTCAACATTTCCTTGAGGTTCATAAAGACGATCCTTAAGGGAATTTAGCTTCTTATGCATAGTGACACCATTATTGGGGTCAATTGACTCAATTGTCTTGGGAAAGAGTTTTCCCATATCATTAAGAAATGACTTTTGCGCTTTCTTCACTTAATGTTCAATGTTGTTTGAAAAGGTCGCAAGCCGAGTTTAATTTATCACTAAGTGCATCCATGTTTTGCATAGGCTTATCCATTGTCTTGACAACTGCATCCATACTTGACTATGCCATCAAATTTCTTATCATAGGCAATCATGAGCTTGAACATATTTTTAATCATATTGCACATGCTATGCTTGAGATCTTTATTTGAGATCTTTATTGACATTTAGCTGCTTTAATAATTTGATTATTTTTTTTATCCATGCTAGTCTTTGTTTTGGCTTATTCATTACCAAACTTATAAAAATGTGTAATTTGAGTTACTAAGGTAGCATTCAAACTACTCAACTGTTCTGAGGCAGCATCTATGCTACCTATGAGCACGGGATTTTTATTATCGACTCGCGAGTTCGATGATGAAGCTATAATTTTTCCCTTGTTAGCTTTTCACATTTTGCAGGGTCCCGAAATCATCTGGAATCATCTGCCTTATTTCTTTGGGCCTCCTTTCCCTTTAGAAAACCCAAACAAAAAAAAAACCTGCTTTATTAGATATCGTTAACGATGTCGCCGTTATAATTAATGATGTCGCGGTCATCGTTAACGATATCCAGTTGGCAGACAGACTAAAACCATTTCCGCATTATTTATTCAAAAAGAACCCATCAACACCCCCCATAATCCCGTTTTTCTTCCACCTAACAAGATTCCAACTCACATGGGCACTAGTTAGTGGAAGAAAAAAAAGAAAAAAGACAAGGGGAAGTAGGTGAACCACTTGGGAGCCAACTTGGACTTTTTTGGATTGAAGGGAGCCCCTTAAGGGCTGAAAATTCAGCAAGGAAAAGAGAGGAGGGAGGCTGCCATTTTCGTGCATGAGGTGAGGAAGAAGAATTGGAAGTGCTCTTGAGGCATTCTTGAGAGTTCTTGAACAAAACACCAACTTTTACCCTCCAACACTTGAGATTTCGGGTTACTAAGCTTGAATTCTCCAGTTTTAGACTTGAACGGATAGTCTACAACATCTTCATCACATACTTGAAGGTTACTACACCTTTCGAATCATCTACTTTGGCTAGGAATAGATCCCTTCCAAAGATTTTCGGTAAATCACCAAAACCAACCAAAAAGAAACGAGGAGAGCTTCCCGG
>CATIWQ010162738.1:0-21913 GCA_949673415.1 Euphorbia schlechtendalii | reverse complement strand
TGGTATCATGTATATATATGTGCTATTATGTATATGCTCATTAATAAGACAAAGTCCATGAATACTTCATAGCATGAAAAAGCGAGGACATAGTGGGAGCTATGTTGTGTGAGAACTGCACACACGTGTTACTATAAATAGTCTAAATATCCCTAGTCATAGTTTCATTGAGACTGCACATATATTCAATGAAGCGAATAGACTAGCATATGTAGGGTTACTCCCTTGATTAGATTTAAGTAGTCGATCTCATGAGCTAACGGTGGTACCTTGAGTTAACACATGAATGTATTCGGGTACTACATTGGAGACCGTTGTAAGACAAACACTCAGAAATAACTATATCCATGTATTGGTGTCATGTCTATTGTAGTAGTAGTACAACTATCCTCAAACCTGAGATACTGGTTACCTTGTATGGGAGTTGCTATAATTTGGGTCATACTTATTCATACCCTAGTGATTAGGATGATACGGGTGATTACGAGCATAGTGATGATTACTCGTTGGTAAGGTGAGCAGTCAAGATGGGATCCATCGCTCCTTATATAATGATATAGTTAGAGTTGTACCTGAAGGCCTCTTATTGAAGTGACACACTAATAAACCTCTAAAAAGAGTATAAGGTTGATAGAACGGGGTTTGTAGTTACATACTTGAAAATAACTACATCTACGTGTTGGTATCATATCTTGTTATAGTAGTAGTAAAACTACCCTTAGACCTGATATACTGGTTACCTTAATATGGGTCATACTTATTCATACCCTGGTGATCAAGATGATACGGGTGATTATGAGTATAATGATAATCACTCATTGGTAAGATGAGTAGTTAAGATGGGATCCATCGCTCTTGATATAGTGATATAATGGGACTTGTACCTTAAGGCCTCTTGTTGAAGTGACACACTAATAAACCTCTTATAAGAGTATAAGGTTGATAGAACGAGTTTGTAGTCAATCTTCATACATTATGGTAATGGTGTTCTTCGTGAACAAGTCTAACTCCAGGATAGCTAAGGCTATTACAAGAGCTAACACTTAATCCGTACTCCAGGATAGCTAAGGAGTGTATTGTATTGGTTACTATTGTAGAATTGGATCAAGTTATAAGCACGTGAAGTTCCGAGTATAGGGGGATCATACATCTTTACTAAGAAGCCCATTTGATCTTCTAGAGTTATCAAGTTCTATATCAGTCTAAAATAATAAGCCTAAAGGTTCTTAGATTTTAAGCCATGTTTAGGTTAACCTCTAGTGGCTCTATACCTCGACATCTTATGAGGCCACATACTTTGTGTCTCTATTGGACAAAGTAAAGAACTTATGGACTGGGTGTATGCCAAGAATATAAAGAAAGTTAAAATCATTAGATGAATTATTAATTTGTTGGACCAAATAATAATTAAAGGTTTTTAAGGAAGGTTTTGGAATAATTGCACAGAGGCTAGCAAGGGAAGTTTTCCTGTTGCGAGTGAGCTTCGCGAACACAGGATGTTCATGGGTAATGCCCACCATGAGAAAAATTGCTCATGTGTTGCTAGTATGCATTGGCATAAGGCTACCACATGCTGGTGGGTTATAAGCTTACAAGCACTGTGCACCCCGCAAGCCTAGCTTGCAGGAAAAGGCAATTACATTAGGGGTTGCCTTATGGCAGTTGCATAGCCCATGCAAGCAGGCTGTGCTTGTGGGTTGACCCGCGAGGAGCTGAAGCTCCGCGTGTAGGATGCGAATATTCCCATCCCACATTGCTTTTTGAGGGGAGCTTTTTGCTCGTCTCCCACTATAAATAGTGGTCCACCCCTTCTTAGTTTTGACATCTTTCTTCGCGAGCTTTTGTGAGATCCTACATGAGTTTCTCCGATGTCGCAAGAATTCTTTTGAATGCTTATTAATATTTTGGAAAGATCATTCTAAGTTATATTTTTGGGTTGGTCTATGAGAAATATAACAACTACTTGTTAACTAACGAGTTCTTCCTTTACGGGAGGTTTTGGTAAGTTGGGATTCTAATGGATCAATCATAGAGGTTTTTTTGGTTTGGAGGCTTATTCTAATGGAGTGTTGTCCAACTGTTCTAAGGGAGTGCCACACCATAGGGAAAGGCACTCATCAATTGGTAATGATCTTAACTTGGATGCTAGGTTTCTTTTATTAAGTTTTATAAACATATTAACATCTATGGAATATTTCAACTTAGATTATATCAATTATGGAAAGCTTAGGAGTTCCTTTAGGTTTTTTTTAAGTTTTGAAATTCCACTATGCAAGTTCCACCTCTATTTTATATACATTTAGTTAAGTTATTTCTTAGAGTAGGAAAAGCTTAATAGCTTTTACTAGATAGTTTATGTGATATAACTCAGCTTGACCTAAGTAAGTTTTAGTTAGTTTTCTAGAAAAAATGGAGTAACCTTGTGAGATGTTGGCTTATTATTAAACCTGTACACTTAACAATTTCTCTGAACATAGAATATTCCCATGTGATGCTTTTCATGTAAAAGGCGTTGAGAACAAAGGGATAGTTATGTTGTCCTCACTACTAAAAGGTGTCAGTATGAAATGTTGGGATTATCAAGCTAGAATCCAAATAAAAAAGGTATCTTTTAATGTTGGCCAATTTTCTAGTGTCGCTATACAATTGCAACGTCACCAAAAGCTTCCAACTGTAAATCACCACGTTGGATCTCGCACACCTCTCTCAATTGAATTGCTTTAAGATATAAGAGTCATTGACAATATAAAGATTAAAGAATTAATCTCGAACCTCAACATTAGAAATAATTGTCTCTAAACATCCCCAAATCTATTTCAAATAGATAGATTTCAAAGTTTTGAAGAGAAGAGATTTTGAAGAGCAAGTCCAGATGAGATGTTTACAATGACTAGTTATAGTCTTCTACAACTATAAATAGAGTCTAGAGCAGATGTTTAAATCTTGGTAAATTGCATTGAATTTCTTAGAGCTAAAACTCTGATAAAACAATCACAACATTTGAAATTCCAAGTCAAGCAATCAAAATCAAACACTTGATTAAATCTATTTGTAGAGAGAAACCAACTAGGCTTAGAAATTAGCTAAGCTACACATTTGTGAAGTAATCAACGTTCTATAAGTTGAAATCCTATGTTCATTCATATTACATGTAAATATCTATTTGAGTCAGTTTGGGAAGGGTACCTTAAGTGAGTTGAGAGGCAGTTAGAAAGAAATGTACTTTGTGTAATTCATTATAACTGCTGTTAAAGGTTGCTCCAACTAATTAAAGGAAAGATAAACTAATGGATTTAAGCTCAATGACGGTATCCAGGGACTAGAGGTAGGCTATTGGCTGAACAATGATAAAATTGAGGTGTTTCCTTTCCTTACTTAGATCTTTTACCTTTCATAGTGTTTACCTTCATACATAATCTCTCATTCTATTTATATTGCTTGAAAACCATCCTAAGCTGAGTAAGTTTTGCTTAGCACAACTTAAAAACAAACTAAGTCAACACAAGTTGAGCAGTTTATATTTTTAGCCTTAAAATTATATTCAGCACAATATACTTAGCACGCATTAAGTAACTTAGCAATCAGATTTTAAAATCTAAAAAGAACAACTTAATCTACATTCACCCCCTCTACACGATCATTTAAGCTAACGTGGAAAAACAATATGATAAGAGAAGAAGCTCTCATGGTTGGCGCAAGACAAGGGTATAAATGATCTCAAACATTGCATGATCCTTAACTTGCGGAGTTTAGTAAAAATTTGAGCCAATGACTTAACCCAAGGGGATATTGATTATGTTAGAAGGGGTTCTTGGGTTATTCCTACTGCCTCAATTATGTGTGCAAGTTTGTTGGTGTAGGTGGCAATCATTGTCTTAGTTGGAGTAACTCTTTCATATATTTGTTCATAGGTCTTAGGTTTTGTATAGTGAACTAGTTCCTCCTTCCTCGCCTACTTTCTTCTGCATGCCTCTCAATTTTCTTTACATATTCGACTATGTCACCATACATATTGAACTTTTCATATTCATTTCCTATCAGATTTGGGGATTAGAACCTTCCACTAGCTTTATAACTATTGTTCCATCTTAGATACACCATCGACCAAGGCTTGGGTCATAACAATCTCTTTTAATAGGTTTTGAAGGGTTCATTAATGCCTTGACAAACTGCTTCTATGTCATAGAGAGTGGTTTTGACCTCGATGTTGTAGCATTGTTTTCTATAAAAGGATGCACATAGGAAGTTCTAGTTGGATTTTACATGTCTAGGCATCCTCATGTACTAATCAGTGGCTGAGTCTATCAAAGTAGTCTGAAAGAGGTTGACCATGTGAGCCTCGAGCACACCAATATTGGTAATTACTTGGATATATCCTTTAAGAACCTCTACCAAAGTAGTATTGCTAACTGGTGGGATTTAAGGCAAATTCACAAGTAGTGGTTCCAAGGAGGAAAGGGTAAGTTTTGGGGATTCGTATTCTTGGTATCTCTAGGTTCAGTAATTTGTTGTAGTTTTAGCATTATCTCCTCTTTCTTTACTCACTTTTCTTTCCACCTTTTCTCAACTTTGATGAGTTCTCCTTCGATTGCCACACCTTCCCTTTATTAGATGACGAAGGCTAATTAGATTCATTTTTGTTTATAATGGTGCAGAATTTCTCAATGAAGGCATCTGACATTATCGTGATATGGAAGGAGTCTAGGAGAGCATTTGGTTCAATTCAGCCATAGCTTTCTTTGTTTACTTACTAGGTTTTTTTAGGGATTATTGGCACAACTTCTTCATCCATCCTTTCAAGTCTCTCAAATATGGGTCAACATAAAATCATAAAAAGATGGTCAACATGGATTTATATACATGAGCTTAAGGGTTTCTATTGTGAAATGCTTGTCATGCATGCTAAATTTTTATTTTGTGTTTAGTTGGGCATTTATTTTCATTTTAAGTTGTTATCGCATGAAAATAAATGTTATGGCTACAAGAAGATGTGGTTAGTATATCACATGAATGAGGTTCATGACAGTTTATGAATATAAGTTGCACAAGGAACAAACAGCTAGCATAAGTCTATCGCACTTCCTTATTGCGAGGTTGGTTTCCCATGTGTGAGGCTAGCGACACTTTCATATAAATTTTAAAAATCTAGGTAACCATATTGGGAAGTTTCTACTATTGCTCTATATGTGGATCTAAGTTCTAGGCGGGTTAAGGCTTAAACCATGTCTCTAAGTAGTTTAGAGCCAAGAATACTAATCGAATATAAGTGGTCCATTTCCTCATTAAAATTTACTCAAACTGTTAGACCTTAATCAAGTCGATCTAGTTGTATTGTACTTATGCAGGTGGTGACCCTAGTTCCATGCCCTTTAAGAAACATAATCAAGTTCAAGTAGCATGTCATCGAGAGCAGCGAGGTAGTCGAGCAGGCTATGCAGAATCTATCCAAAACCTTCAATATGTGTATATGTGTGTGTTTATTTATATATACATATATATGCACACACACACACACCTCTCTTTGAAATGGAATATTGTAAATGCAATTTTCAATTTAACCAATCTTCGCTTTGTCTATGTTTAAAAATTAAGGTGCGATTTTAAAAAATTAGTCCCAGCAAAGTTACAACTATGAGCAGTCGAACTATTTTTCTACCTTTTAACACAAATGGCACATGAAAATGTGGAGCAAGCTCCTAGGTTTTTCGTGGGGAGTTGCCTTGATGGTTATCTAGGAGGGGTTCTTGTCATATTGCTCATGCTTGGCATAAAAGTAAGGACATTTTTGAGATAACACTATATATGGGACCCGCGAAAGATTAATCTTTTTTCATGAGAGATATCCTGAAATAAAATAGAGTCACAAGCCCTATTTTAAAGAAACAAGAGTCATAAACTCGAACAGCTGAATTGGGAAATTTTATCATAGCTTGTTCAAGTAGAACTCCTCTACGTTAAAATTAGAGATTCTAAGTCTGGACGTAATACTTACTAAGTGATCGAGTTGAAAATTGCATTTAAAAATAATCCATTAAAACATAATTTCAAGAAAATATATTTAAAATTATAATAACAATAATAATAATAAGAGTGGTGATATTCTAGCATAACCTTCACGTAGAGAATTATTATTTTCGTAGAATCTTGCTACTTCGATGAATGTATTCTTTGTATGAATCAGAATGTATGCTTGAAAAGGATAATGACCTTCAGGATACCTTTCTTTCATTCTTGGATGTCACTGAAGATTCATCACTAATTAGATTCATTGAATTTTGAGTAATTCTTTTAAGTAGAATTTTGGCAGCACTATGACAATAGGACTTTTTGTAGTGCATGGAAAATAGACAGATTCTCGGCAATGTACTAATTGTAAAGCTTCATGATTGATGAAAATTGGGAAAAACCTTGGCAATATAGTGACTATTGGACTTTGGAAATGACTATATATAACCACAACCTTGACTACATTGTGATTATTAGACTTTGTTTTAGTAGGGTTTAGATTATAACATAGGCTAAGGGGTAAAATCTATACTATGAATAGGTAAGGTCTCAGAAAGGGTTTTGAAATAATTTGAAAACAGGGATTTGGATGCGGTTTTATAGGGATTTCATATTTAGGCCTAATTTTGATTAGGAAAATTTTTCACTATCCTTGTTTCGAAACTAGCTCACAAATTTATTGGAAATGAATACTAGTCAATCGACTCATGTTGGGGGAGTCGATCAACATATGTTCTATTCTAGGTAGGGTTGATGTGTCCTTTAGGGTTTTTTTGTAAGGACACATGTACTAATCAATCAAATTGTGTTATAAAATTGAGTCAATCAACTTATGTTGTTGAACTTGTGAGTCATTCAAGGGTTTCTGATAGAGTGACACATGTACAAGTCGATCAATTGGTTGTGTGAAAAGTTGTCAATCAGTTGATGTACAAGAAGTTAGGGTTTTTAGAATCTTTATTAATTAATCGACTAGTGTAGACATGAGTCTATAGAATCATATTTAGGTGTTAAGGGTTTCTGATTCCTTCTATAATCTATCACCTACTTTTTGGGAGAGAACAGTTAATCGAACATTAGTAAGAAGAGTCGATCCCTTAGTTTTCTATACCTTAGGTTTTTAGCTTTAGCAAATCCTAGACTATAAATGTTTCTTAGGTTAAGGTATAGTGAAATGTCAGATTTCTAGTTCTTGAAGAAAGGTATTAGTTCATTATTATGCTAGATGGATCGTGCTCCCACCAGTTGATTGATCAAGTATGTATTTATTTAATCAAAGGCAAGCTAACATTGCTCATTTCAGATTATCGATTGTTGCTTCTTTAACAACTTGAAAATAAATTCACAAATGGTTGTTAGTCGAGAGATACGATTGACATAATAACATTTCATCAACATGGAATTCTACTTCCTTTTGTATCATGTCATGGAGTAAAGTTGTCACTACTCATTGGTAAGTTGCCCAAGCAATCGTCAATCTAAATGGAATGACTTTGGAGGAGTAAAAACCCCCACTCGGTGATGAATTCTATCTTAACCATATCAACAATATCCATGAGAATTAGATTATAGCTCGAGAACCCATAAATGAAGATTACCACCATGGTTGCGATGTCGAGTAGTACATCAATGTGAGGTTATAGATAGTCATCTTTTGCTCAGATCTTCGAAATCAACACAAACCCTTACCTTTCCTTATTTCTTGGCTATGGAGACAATATCTAATAACCACGTTGAACATTCGATAACCTCGAGAAACTTAG
Source organism: Euphorbia schlechtendalii (assembly GCA_949673415.1). NCBI lineage: Eukaryota > Viridiplantae > Streptophyta > Magnoliopsida > Malpighiales > Euphorbiaceae > Euphorbia > Euphorbia schlechtendalii. Next base: position 14,144 of record CATIWQ010162738.1, on the reverse strand, counting down.
CTTTCTAATTACTTATCTCATCATTCTAGTCACGATTTCCACAACTTATGCTTCACTTGTCTAAATTTTGAATTGGTTAGAATACTATGCTCTACGATTTCACTATCTATACCTAGCATTTCTTTGTACGACCAGGTGAAAGCGCTCATGTGGTATCTAAGCTCATTTTTAATCTCTCTTTTTTTAGGGTTTAAGTCATTGAATATAATAATCAATTTATGTAATTCATTTGTACCCAAGTTTTTTTCATGTAAAGAAACATCATGTATGCTAATTACGTTAATATTAGACTCAAATGAATGCATGATGCTGTCAAACGAAACATCATGAAAGTAAGCAAAATCTGGATAATTCATTATATGAAAGGCATCATAGGAAGAATTTTTAACATAAAAAAAATTAGAAATATTGAAAATTACATAATCAAAATCATGTTCTTCCTCCATAGGCTGAGGATCTTCTTTGATGATGTCCATCATAGTAGCCATCGTATGTACATGATCTTGGATGATTAAATGGGGGATGACTGGATCAATAGGAGCTCAAACGATTAGTGGAGCGGTAGCAGGTGGCATGGGGATTGCAGCAGCACACACTAGAGTTATGATGACTTGAGAAGTTAGAGGTCGAGTGAGGGGTCTACCTAGATGAGTGGCGATATGAGGACCACAAGCATGAGAAGGAGTGATCATGGGCATGTTGAATGGAAGAGCTAAAGAAGAGCCTTCACCAAGAGGAGTGGCAACCTAAAAATTATAAATAGGAGCTACAAAGGGAGTGTTACCTAGAGAAAACCTATCTAGAGTCACGAGAATTATATCTTCCAAGTCAAGAGCGAAACCCATTTGCTAAATTAACATTCCCTATCTTCTTATCTTTGGGCATAACCTTACCAAGCTTCTACATTGTCACTGAGGTAGGACCTGCCTTAGGTTGAACTTCTTTCCATCCCTTTTTCATGAGAATATAAAGAGACTTAGTGAGAGAGGAGCTAACAACATCGATGTCTTCATCCATAGATTCGGTAGAGCTACTATTGACTTCCTCCTTGAAAGATTCACCAGTTTCATCAACTTCCAAAACCATCATAGTCTCTTTATTATTTGCGAAAGGAGAAACAAGGGCCTTTTTAGAAGTCTCCTCTTAGTTGATCATGTAGTAGGTCTCAAAGTTAAAGGCATCACTGAAAATTTCAAAGTCACACAACATTTGGCCTTCATTAACAACAAGTTCAAGCTTCCCCTTGTACAGTGCTTGATTTTGGGTGCAAAATTTAACCATGTTACAAAATATGGGCTTCTTGTGCTTGTAAACTTTATGATAAAGATGAGCAAAAGTTACTCCAAAATGGGGCATTAGAGTCTTAAGATCTAATGTTTCTAGAAAACCTTATAGGTATTTGTGTACACCTATCTCATGAGTAGGGTAACCAAAAGGCTTCACCAATTTTCCTATATTTTTTTGTAAGCTGAGATACCTAGACGAAACTTTCTTCTTACCTTTAGTGACTATGGCTACATTAAAATTGGATTCTCTCCTCTAAAGTAGCTTTTGCCAAGACAAACTCTTCATCAGCTTTCATGGTCATAATCTTGCCATGATAATACATCCTAATCTTTTGGTGAAGAGAAGAGGGAAAAACACCTATTAAATGAATCAACGGCCTACCTAAAAGGAGAGAATAGTTTACTAGGATGTCAAGGATTGTGAAAGTTACCTTAACCTTTACTTCCCCCACTATTACTTCAGCTTAAAAAATCTTGATATCATTGCCCCTTGTATCATCATAAGCTCAGATGATAGTACTAGACCTAGACAACATAGATTTGTTTAGGCCAAGATGTTGGAGAACCTTCAAAGGAAAAAGGTAAAGTGCTTACCCATCGTCTACCATCACACATGGAATCACTCGACAAAAGATTTACACTCGATGAAAAGAGCCTTGTTGTGATTATGGAATTCTGCAAGTCGGACCAATCAAAGCTTATCACCCCAAGCTTCTCTTATGACATAACACATCTCTATGATAGAAGTGGTTTGAGTAGCATACAATTCCAAGAGTTTCTCAACAAGACCTTTATGATGCATAATGGAAAGAGTGAGCAATTGACAAATGATGAACTTGGCTTGAGTGTTCTTAAGTTGATTGACCAAAGGATCAACTTTCAACTTCCAAAGGATCAACTTGGTAAGTTGTTTTACCTTATAATTTAATTCAACAAAGAAACTAAACACATCCTAAGTCAAAAATTAATTTTATTCCAAGTCACCATTTTGAGTTGGTTTTCCTTAATTAATCTCAAGCTAACAACTTAATAAAGAGTCTACTTAGTACCCAATTTATTTTGTTGTCTTTGTTATCCTAATTAGTTTGTTATTTTAAAACTCAAGATATTGTGAAACATCATTAAACTGGTTTCAATGAATTCTCCCATTTTAGAACATATAACAAACTAAGTAGTATTAGAAATTAGCATAGTAAGAATTTCAGAGATAAAATACCTAGTAGTGAACAAGAATCCCCAATGCTGAGTGATCTCCTTTTAGTCAGAAAAAGGTCCCTAGTAATTAGATAACTTCTTCTTTACTAGGGACTTGTATTGATTAACTTATCCTTTGGTCGGTCTTTATTATTTCCTGCAAAACTTAGTTTATGCAAGTAATAATATAAGTTAAGAAGATATTAACTATGATAAAAACAATTGTACTTTTTTCATATATATAACTTACCAAGTACACGATGAGTATCCTATACTAAGTTTACATTAAGTACAATTACAACTATTGCTACAATTACAACTAACTATCTTTTCTTCTAGCGATGTCACTGATTATGTTGTTGTTGTTGTTGTCTTTATTGATTTAACTATTATTTCTCATCTTGGCCTTACCTCTTTTGGAGTGTTGATTTGTAGTAGTTTTCTTTTTGCTGAGTTAATCCTACAACTTTCTCCCCCTTTGTTATCTGCTCTTGCACCAAATGGTTAAGGCAGACATTGAAGGAGTCCAAAGCTTGAGTAAATAAATTTTTCTTCCCAATCGCTACTGGATCAATGTTAGCTTATAATTGCTTTTTCCCATCAATCAAGAGATACTCTTACTCATTAAGCTTTGTTAATAGTAAATGATGAGTCATGGTGAGTATTGCTATAAGGTTAAATCCTTGATATGAAAACTGTTGATAGGGCTAAAGTAGTCCATAAAAAACTTCAATTGAAAATGTTGTCTTCAGTTTAGCCTCAATCTCAATAATCCATGGCCCTAAGGCTTAAAATTTCTTAGTTGAATAGTTAATGTTCTTAGAAACATCTAACCCAATGTCCATTAAATCCTGAATCTGCTCTTGCATTATGTTCAATTTATCTACCCTAATGTTCAAATTTTTGTGCATAGTAAAACTATTCTCTTGATCCACAAATGATCTTTCAAAAGGTTGAATTGTGATGATTTTAGCAAGAAAAATCCTCTTAGAATTTTTGATAGCATCATCAATGTTGGACTTGATCACATCACAGGCTCCATTATGCTTTTAGTTTAGAGTAGAAGTAATGGAGGTTGGCTTCTCAGTAAACTTGACAACTTTCTCCACTTTGTCATCAATTTTTCCGACTACATCATCCATCTTTTCAAGAGTATTGGGTATAAAGTTCTTGATGTATTTCTGAGCATCCATCTTACTCTAGATCTCTTCTAACAGTATATCAATGTTGAACTTTATTAAAGCTTGCTCTTCTCGAAGTAAAGTACAATTTATGTTACTCAGCTAAGATGTTGCTGCATCTAAGCTTCCTTTCACCTTAGTAGCAAAAACATTGGCAAAAATGTTGGATGTTAGGATTGTAGAGACATTGGAAGATAGTTGTGCTGCTAAATCATTCAAACTAGTGGGAACAGTAGCTATCTTATCAACCACTCTTTGCACTTTCTCTAGCAAGATGATTCCTTATGTTTAGCAAGCTGCCTTGAATCTTCTCGAATTACTAATAAAAGATTAATCAAAGGGATGCTTTCTCAGCCTCTTAAGCATAGTTCTTTGTATGAGGCCTAGAATCAATAAACGAGATTGATGGAAAGAGTATTTGGGTTGAAGAATTGTTTGGTTTACAATTTTATGAAGGGGGAATGGTATTTGTGGTTGGTTTAGAGTTTGATGAAGGGGGAATGGTTGCTTTTGGTGAAGTTGGCGAAGAAATTTTAGGTGAAGAAAATTCTAGTGGAGAGTTTTTAGGAGAAGGAATGGGTGATTTAAAAGGTGAAGTTTGTGGTAAAGGGATTTTGACAAGAGAGGAGGTGTGAGCATGAGATTTCGCTCCTTGTCACAAAGCGATGGAGAGAGAAGTATTTCACTTGCACTCTAAACTATACTGAGTTCATATCAGGATTTAAAAAACGTTTCCCGAGAACATCTTTTAGCCTTTTGAACCAAAAACCCTTGAAAGCAATCGAAAAAGAAAAAAACAAATTACAAAATGGTTAAAATCAGCATCCCTTTCTAGTTAAGGATGGTATAAACCTAACCAGTCTGACCAAACCCAATACCTAGCTAGTACCGGCCTATTAGTTTCTTTACTAGCCTAGTTCTTACTATAAAACAACCCAAAATGCCATTTAAACCTATTTTTGACTTGTCATCTCTTCTTAAGCCAACTTCTAACACGTATATAAACTCTAAAAATTAGAGTTTAGGGATATGAGGTTTATTTCTCAAACTTGGGAGACTGTTTGGTGAGAGAAAAGTGATTTTTCTTGAGAAAAATTGGAAAAATATTGAAAAAGATCACATCTCTTCACCTTTTCTATTTTTTCTAGATCTTCTCTCCTTTTGGTCAAAGAAAAAGGTTATAACAAATCTAGTCTACCCTTTGGTTCCCTTTCATTTGAAAAATCAATATTCATCCAAACTTTTCTAGAAAATAAACCAAAAATCTACAAAAAGGCTTGGAGGATCTTCTCCAAGGGGTGTTTAGCTCTCAAACTAGTGGATTCACGTTAAAGGGGTAAGATTATGAGCTATTGGACACTTTTGGCATGTTTTTATGTTTTTATTTTGCATTTTTAAAGCATTTTAGGTTTTATTTTGAGCTTGAATAGTTAGCCCTGCATATGAGGTGGATACCAGCCTAACTAAGAGGGATGTATCAACCTCTTGGTTACACCAGTCTCAAGCTTATAGGGGTAGCTACCTAATTTGGCTTGGAATAGGCCCTTTTCATTTGGATATCCAGAAGGACTGATCCTAGTCAACTTGATTAGTACCGCTCAAACATAGGCAAGTATTGGCGTCATTTATAAGGAATTTCCCAATGGTTAGGGGGGTATGTGCTTGATTTTTGATAAATGTGTTTCTTGCCTACTTTATTATTTTTTACATTGTTTTTGGGTATCCCCACGATGGGAAATACATTTCCCCGACATCAAATCCAACATAATGACATGTGGAATCTTCATTAATAAGATTTGCAATATAATCAATTCTAAAATTAGTGTTCTTACAAGAAATGCGAGTTGAAAACTCGAATTTCCTCTTTTAAAAATCATTTAAATCATAACTCTTTTTAATTATCAACCTAACCTAAGCTATGCATGCTTATTAGGTCTTGTTTTTTCTACTAACTCTTTATTGCAGAGTGATATATTCTCGTGCTAGACCCTTGTGGATGGATGTGGTTTTAGGTTAGATGTATTTTAGGTTTATTTTTCCTTCGGGCATCATAATTGTAAAAATCAAATGTATTTGTAGATCAAATGCATTTAGAACCATTTGTATACCCCTTCCCATATTTATTTATTTTCTCCTTTCGATTAGGTGCTTTTCATTTTTCTATTTTTTTAATTACTGCTTTTATTTATTTATCGATTTCCACGCGTGGGTGATTATAAATTGCTAACTATAACTTGAAAATGATTAGAATAAATCAAAATATTATAATGGTGGTTGCGTGTATGTAATATTAACTTAAATAATGATGAATTAGGTAACTCATTCGGAGTTGAATCTCTGTAGTATGTTGCGATCTAGGCTTAACAAATATAGGTTATGCTGAATTTCTAGGAAGAGCTAATCCGGGTGGAGACTTCATAACATAAGCTAGAGGTTTATGCCTCTTGTATTTCAAAACTTAAATTTTTTCCCTTTATCCCTCCTTTATAAGACCCCATGCCTCATCTCACAAAGCCAGAGCCTCACGGCGATCGCACGGGTACTTAAGAAACGTCATCCGCTCACAATGGAAACATCGTCCACTCACAATGGTAACTCTACTAGGGATCTTTCTTTTTAAAAAACTTAAAATTTCAAAAGGCTTTGATGAATATTGAATAGTCATTAATTGAGTTTATCCACCATTAAAACATTTCAACAAAGTATGTGCATTAGATGTCTTAGCCTTGAGATATGGGTGTCAAACTTTTAGCGAGAAGCTCGTGAAACTATCACTTGTGACCCCACGGGGATCGATGAGGCCTAGTGAGTGGATCACTTGTTGCCATATGACATGTAGCTACTTCAATAAATACTATTTTGGTAGAGGCTTGAAGTGTACATAGTGCAACAAGAGCTTTTTACATCAGCAACCCTTTGACAGAACTCATAAAGCATTGCCGTAGAAACATCCCTTAGGTTGTACCAAAACGTCTCCATGTGATTTATGCAGGTTTACCCTTTAACATCCTTATGGTGTCAAGGAGTCCCAAGCCTAGATTTAAAGGTGTATGGTTGGAAGCATATTATTATTGTGTGCATGATATGTGTTGTGTGTTCAAACAGCTTTTTGTACCATGTATAACACACTAACAACAGTCACACACCATGTACATCACACCAATCATGATCTTTTGTGTGACACTAAGTCACACACTCATTCTCATATTAGTTAAAGTTTTAGGGCCCTCATGAAGTATCATGTAATTTTAACTTATCATACCCCGATATCATAAAATACCTCATCGATGTTCATTATACCTTAGAGATGCATGAGGTCACATCACCTTAGGTGATGCACCATCATGACACATTCACACATATGTGATGACCAGTCAGCATCCGAAACTCTTTCAAATTCGAGAAAATGATGGACTCAATCAATTCATTTGATTTACTACCCAAGTGATCTACCAACAATCACAAACATCAATTTATTTATTTATTTGTACATCATAAGGGTACAACACACTATTTACTTGAAAATAGGAGTTAACACATAGAGTTTGTCGTAGCATGGGATTTTTACCATGGTAGGAATTACCGTTATTCCCTGACCTACACATCAAAACAAATTAGAGCACTTCACTCAAAATACTTAAGTATAGTTCTTTGAGGGATCAATCTAATTCCTCTAGACCTCGATCCTTAAAGGTTGGGAAATCATTCCATCACTTCATGAGTGACTAAAGAACTATTTTAGGATCATTATAAATTTCATAATGCATCAAGACATGAATGTTTTAATTTGAATGTGGTTTGGCCTTTGGTGTGGGAAATAAAAAGAGAGTGATGTTCGTTTGTCACCAAAGGTCACCACGACCAAGATAGAGGGAATTCCAAATTAGATTCATGTGAAGGGTTACATTCCAATCAGTCATTTGCAGATTAGTAGTAGTTGGTTGACACTAGTTCAGGAGGGGAAATCAAGGTAGGTATGGAAATGAGACTGATGCATCCATCACAAGAATGCAAGACAGCACACAAATCCACACTATCATCCAAATCTCCATGAGGGATTTGCTAGTTGAGGAGAGGAATTCACATAAGATATTCGAGATTGAATTATCACCTCCGAGCGTGGAACATCACCAACCTCATGGTGATACTTAGCATTGGATAGGGCCTGTCTGAGTCTACCTCACTATGTATCAAGGTCATGCTTTTAATGTCCCAACAAGTTCCAAGCCAAATTTGAACCAAGATAATCAATATTAGTTACCTACAAGAATTGAGTAATTTTGCCAATTTCTTCCAAGTCAAGGATCAAACTTTTAGGACCATCCAAGTCAAAATTCTTCTAGTACATTTCAATATAATTTGTTTGGGCAGTCACTACCTGATGCTTTTCAGCTCGGGTTTCGGGAATGGCAGTTTACTCTAAAACTATCCAACCTTTCGTAAATATTTTACCTACTTATACAAATATGGGAGATCCTCTGATTTAAACTCCAATGAACATGTCTTCCTCTAACGGGTTTACTTCACATTCATTGACTTATCCTATTCAAGGGGCACCTCTCTATCAAGGCTTAACCTCTAAGCTAGTAACTTTTGTAAATAAATTCCTAGCTTACTCTCAGCCTCAGATTGCTCCATAGTTCTTAGTCTCACCAAGGGGCAAGACTAATGCTCAACCACCTTTCTATTGGCCAATTACTCTTGAGGTTCAACCTCATGAAATTTAGTCTAACCGGTTAATTTCACATAAATACACACAATCATGTTGTATAATTTCCAACTCGATACTCCATCAGTATCACATACTTAATCTTAGATGACATGCGAGGCCGTGTCACCTTACGATCACATGATTCATGGGACTATGAATATAATGATGTACCTTAATATAGTGGTTCCCACATAGCACCCGGTCCTCTACTCACATGGGGTAACAAACACATATCATTCATCAAAGGCCACACAAAGTGGTCATTTTCATGCACAATGTATAGGTACAAACATAAAATTCATGAGGGTAGAACACAATGTTTACCCAAACTCACACGAATCATGCAAATGAAACTTATTCATTACACGAGAAGGAGTCATGATTGCAAATTCTAAAATAAAAGCCTATTACCACAAGGGAAGTACGGGGATTTCATAAAATCGACTACATCACTATAATATAACGTTGGTATTTTTTATCCTCCAAGCCTGTTACCACACGAGTGGTATGGTGATCTCATAACATCCCCTTCATCATTATGATATCACATCGATATTATCTTAACCTCAGGTCCACAACACATGGGTTGGGTCATTTCATTACATCATACTTAGCTTCTCGGGTGCCTCAATTATATCTTAATTTCTTACAATTAACCTATTTGTTTCGAACCGATCAACAAACATGAATTCACATCATCATGGAATTCTAACCGTTGTGATGTAGCCATAACATATATGCACTTCATGCATATGTTAAAAGTCTATCACCATGCATTACATAGCACCTTCTAGGACTTATTTTAGTTGATATCCCATTGATATCACACACTTAGTTTTAGATGACACACAATGTAGTGCTACCTAGGATGACGCACATATTTACGATCACAACATATCACGACATGCCCCTATATAGTGGTTCCCACTTTGCACTTGAACCTTCAATTGTATGGGGCTCTAACACAAATTATTCACCAAAGCTAACAAAGTGTTCAATTCCATTCACAATGTATAGACATAGATTACTTTTACCAGAGTAAAACACACTATTTATCTGACTTGCATAAACTATGTAAGTGAAGCCTATGCACAACATGAGAATGTGCAATAGTAAAGCCTATTACAACACATGTAGTATGGCTATCTCACAATATCACCTCATTCCTTATGCTATTATACCAATATCATCTTGACCTCAAATTCACATGACATGGGTGGAATATTTTACTACATCATACTTAGGTTAGCAAGTATACCATTTTTATCTTTATTTTTAAACCTAGTTTGTTGCAAATGGATTGACAAGCATGAGACATTCTGACCCTTTGTGATGTAGCTATAACATATGCATATGAAGCATTTATATCAAGTCCATCATACATTCATCCATTACGTATCTGATGTGCATGATCTCACTATGTATTTACATGTAAAAGGCTGGCTCATCACCTCATCCAGATTTCCCCAATGGATATGGTATGAAGGAGGAATAGTATGTCCAGCTACCTCAACAAAGTATCATTGGTGGAACAACCACTTTCTTGAATGACCTTTCCAACAAAGAGATGTTTGTGATGGCTAGCCCCCACCATACTCATCCCTGAAGCACACAATTTTGATAGACTATCAGTATCTGAGATTGTGGGGAATCTTTGGCCCCCACAAAATTTTGATAGACTATCAATCTCTGAGAAGAATTTTACCAGAATCACATGCCAACTTGTTAATGGGAGATCCTACCGAAAACCATGACAAACATTCAAGAAAATAACCAGTCAGGGTTATTGCAAGCTAGTGCCTTTTGATCCATAAAGCCTTAGATTTAGATTGTTCAAGTTTAGATTAGTTAGCAGTTGGTTAGCTTGAGGGAGTTTCAGTAGGGTACATGTCTGTGTTCGTTTGTGGTATCGATTGGAGTAATTAGACCATCATCTGACTTTCTCTTCCCTATTCAGAGTTTTACCTTGTAGATAGCATTTTCCCAAACTCAAGGTGAACTAACTCCCTTCAACTCAGGCTTGAACTTTATACCCCAAATCACTCAGCATTCAATAGTGACACAAGCTTTGTCAGTGGCAAACTTTGCAATAACTCTTGGAGGCACTACTTACCTTCGGGAAGGGCTCAACCTGATAATTACTATAGTCACTCATCTGCAATTAACGTTTAAACAAGGAAATGAATGAGTGGGTCCTCAACACTTGATGCCCATCATGGAAGCAGCTCTCGACCACACATGTTAGCGAAGTTCATAACTTTTGATAGAACTACTACCCTACTCCGCTGGTAGGGTGTGATGATGAATGGCTTCCTGAGAAGTTTTATGATGCCAAAGCTAATGGATTAAAAGTGAGAAGGAGATCCCTGCTCACATTTGATCAACTATAAGACTATGATGTTCACTCGAGAACTTTGAGTCAAACTAGACAACTCATAGCTGATCGGATTAGATTCTTCTTGCTCAGAAATATCGGCTTGCGATTTAGAATTCCTAGACTCTTTTGGTGAAGGATCAATCAGCTGATAATATTTGAGAATCCTAAAAGCTTCATCAAGAATTTGATCGTTAGAACAAAGAGGCGGCTCGCATCTTTTTCAATGATTCTAGAGGGTATCGGATTATCCAATGGCCATATAAGATCTTGAGATTATCAAGAAGAAACCACATCTTTTGGGATGATTGTGTTAGTGTCAAAGAAAAGTTGAGAGTGTGGCATATGGAAACATTAGTACAGGAAGATGTAGTAGAAAAGTTGATTCTAAATACAAGTAGATGATAAATCTCCATATGGTGCCCATATACATGTCATATGTTTGACATGCACATAACATGGTGTTATGTACATATCTTAAGCATGCCTTTACTTGAGTTACATGGCCACTAACATCAATTTTGTGCTGGAATACATAAAACAAGGTTTGTGTTTCTTATTTCTTTCGTACACACTCACAATTTATGTTTTCCATTACTTTCATGCTTTTAGTATGCCCATGGAACACATCAGGGAAGAAGATAGGGTCATAAGCATCAAATCTTTGGCATCTAACTAGAATGGATACCTCTTGTTTATTTCCTTATCGCATGAAACCATCCCACTCTCATTCATTCCTTCCATGCAACTTGATGTCACGTAGATAATACATATACCTATGAGTCAAGAAAATATGATCATATCATCCCTTGAATAATATCCTTTAACTGAATACCCATACATGATCATCTCATCACTCTAGCATTTGCTTGTTATCACAATAGTACCACTTAGGTTTGTGTAACTCTACACAACCTTACTCATGGCATGTTTGGTACGGAAGTGTGTCACACACCCTCAATCATCATACACTAAAACGAGTAACAATCTTGTTCATCTCAACTCTAAATCCACTTCAACATGCCATTGTCATTATAAAGTCTAATCTATACATATGACGTACGTGACCATGTAAAACACCCTCACTCCTTACACATTAAAATGAGTAATGACCTCATTTAATCTCACCTCCAAATGCACTTTAATGTCACACCAGCATCATAGATTCCAATCCATACATATGGAGTATGTTACCATGTCATAACCCTAAGTCCTTACACACCAAAACGATTAACAATCTTTTTTCATTTTAACTCTAAATCAACTTCAATGTCCCACTGACATTATCCAATCTGTTCATATGGCATATGTAACCATGTCGAACATCCTCAATCTTCATACACTAAAATGAGTAACAATCTTGCTTCATCTCAACTCCAAATCCACTTTAATGTCCCATTGTCATCATAAAGTCTAATCCGTACATATGGCGTACATTACCATGTCTAACACCCTGAGTCCTTACACACTAAAATGAGTACGATCTCGTTTCATCTCAACTCTAAATCCACATTAATGTCCCACCATCATCATTGAGTCCAGTTCGTACATATGGTGTACGTGACCATCTCATACTCCCTCAGTCCTTACACACCAAAATAAGTAATGATCTTTTTTCATTTCAACTCCAAATCAACTTCAATGTCCCACTGACATCATCAAATCTGTACATATGGCGTACATGACCATGTGAAACACCCTCCATCATCATACACTAAAATGAGTAACAATCTTGTTCCATCTCAAATCCAAATCCATCATAACATCTAATCCATACAAATGGCATATAAGACCATGTCAAACACCCTCAATCGTCACACACTAAAATAAGTGACGATATTGTTTCATCTCAACTCCAAATAATGTCAATGTCTCACCCACATTATAGCATTCAATCTGCACATATGGTGTACGTGAGCATGTCAAAAGCTCTCATTTCTTGTACAATAAAAAGAGCGATAATCTCATTATTCACTTTGTTATCCCTCCTACATCATAACCTCTTGTCCAGGCATACAGCGTATGTGACCATTTCATGCATCACATGCATACATGTGTTCCATGGGTATCCCTCAAGATTTATTATTTTACATCAGTTTGATTACTGACTCTGTTTGTTCTTTTGAACACTGCAAACACTGTCTTTACTTTTTGTTTAACATAAACAGTAACCCCTTATTTTGCAGCCATTGCCTTACCTGGCATGCACTTTATACATATTTAAGGTTATTTGTCTATGTATACTAACCTAACAATATTATACATCGCATGCATGAGCTAGGTTTTGGCAAGAAGGATCAAGAATCTCACTGGTATCAGAATGATTTCCTCGTTTAACAACCTAGGTTTGGGTCCAAAGATCCAAAAACCTTGTATCAAGTCAAGGTTCAGTCAAGTCTAGTTCTTGAGTTAGATTTGGAGGAGTCAATCCAGATAACACTTATTCTTTCATCCGAAGATGAGAATTCATAATCCAACAAAGTAACCATAGAAGGCCCACCATTGATAATGTGATACCATTTATGGTAACCTTTTGGATAGAGATTAACTCAAAAGGTTTATATGAGGGGTAGAGCTAAGAACAGGTCTAGAAGTATCTTGTTCCTTTAATCTATAGCCATAGACATGATTATAGAAACTACTGAAGGATAAAACACAAAGAAAGTCATATTCGGGTACATCTTCCAACAAATGAAGACCCTCCATCTGGAATACAAAGGTGTCTAATCATCATGTCCCAATAAGGTCATTAAGATTTAATTGGTCAATAAGGCAATGTCGAAGGATTGAGTAGAACTTCTCAATTGCTCTAATGGATATCCAATTAATCCAATGGTACATCAAACCAATAGAAGTGCAATGCAAGAAAGGGAAACTCACAATTTCTATAAGAACCTTGACAACTATTTATTTTTTGACACGTCTTTCAAGAAGCGAAGAACAACATTCTACAAGGGATTATCTCTTTAGCTCTCATTTTGAATTTCAAAAAATTGGCCTCTCCGATCAACAAGATAATCAATTTATCATGTTGTCTTTGTTTATTATGCTTGAGTTTTGCTTAATGACTCTATGCATTCATTTTAACATACACATATTATTTTTAATGTACATGTTGTATCATTACATGAGATTAACTTGGGTACCATCAAAAAACTTTAAGTGGAAACCATTCGATGCGACTTGGACCTCTACGAGATATAATGAGAGAATAATTAAAATAGCTGTGAGCACGGGATTTTGTACCAGCTCGCGCATTCGATGATGACGGCTTTTACGGGATTTTATCCTTGAATCACACATTTTCAAGTATCCTGACGTGTCCGAATTGGAACCCTCCTCATTATTAATAAAATTATTTAATTTAATTTAGAAATTATTTAACTAAATAAAAAATA
>CATIWQ010162651.1:0-12274 GCA_949673415.1 Euphorbia schlechtendalii | reverse complement strand
TTTTTTTTTTCAAAGTATGCCTTGAAGATAAGGATTGACAAATGACATGAAAAGAAAATGAATCATGTATTGCTATAATTACGAAAATTTCAGGTGTACTTTAGCATCTTATTTAACGTATAAGGTACAAAAATTTGTAGTGGTTGGTTGTGGGTCACAGTAGTATTCTGATATTACACATAAAATTTAAATTCCACTTTGAAAACAACTAAAGAATGACAAATATAAATCATGTCATTTGTACATACATGGGTTCAATTCTGACATATCATTAGGATTAATGATTTTTACTTTTATTTCTGCTTAAACAACTTCAAATTAAACTTTGTAACAATCATTCAACTTTTTACTAAATGATTGAACATAAAGAAGTTTCACCCAAATTTATTTCTGGATAACCTTTTAATTCAAAATTAAGCTCAAAGTTGATGATTGGATTCTTACCTCCAACACATATTTTTTAGCCCATCTTTGCAAGTGAATAATATTATTATTTTACCTTGTGTTGAAATTTAAATTTAATACACAGTGGATTGTTAATAAGTTTTATATATCTCAGTCGAGACTCGGGAACAATTTATAAAAAACACTAACGAAGCAAGGAACAGAAAAAGCCACAGACATAATTTTACTTAATTATACTATACACAACACATGGTTCCAAACTTTTGCAGTGAAATTCTAATGTGATTTAGCCATTTATTTAAGTGACTATCAGAATCAACAAAAGAAAACTTATAACAATTAAAAAGATGCAAAACAAAAGCCAGATGTCTGCCTCTAAAGGACATTGAAGAGACATCTGCCTACATTAAAATATGTACAACAAAGGAAAAAAGAAAGAAAGAAAGGCAACACATTATTTTTTTTTTATGTGTAATGAGAATTAGTGTCATGATGTTGAAAAAAAGGTTGTAGTGAGTCCATATGCATGCTCAGGGTGCTCTACTTCCCACCCCTTTTTAGTCTATGCTAACTTACTATATATTTTAAAGAGGAGGGAAATCTTCAAGTAAAAAATTACTTTTTAGGTAGGGATAGCTTCAATGTATTTTTTTAAACTCCCGAGCTTTCAAATTGAACTTCAAAAAACTTAGCTTGATTTGTTATTGTCTCGAACCCATCACGAACTGCAGTCAAGTTCTACCGAGCCAAGCCATGTTCGAGTTTTGATCAAGTAGAGTAAGAATTGTTTGTGAACCACCTAACTTGTTGATTAATACCACTTACTATCATGCTTATATAAAGTTCAAATAGCCAAATTAAGACCCGATAGCATCATATAGCTACGAAACTTTTTTAATCTCAACTTATAGGTGTAGGGCCAGTTCATAAACCAGGATTGTAACGGTATATGACCCACAAACAAGAGTTCCAATTTATTTTCTTTGTATGTATATATAAACTTTAATTTTTTTTCTAATTTATTTAATGTGAATAAATTAAATTATTAACTTAA
This sequence comes from Euphorbia schlechtendalii, assembly GCA_949673415.1. Lineage (NCBI taxonomy): Eukaryota > Viridiplantae > Streptophyta > Magnoliopsida > Malpighiales > Euphorbiaceae > Euphorbia > Euphorbia schlechtendalii. Next base: position 10,815 of record CATIWQ010162651.1, on the reverse strand, counting down.
AATAAAAAATTTGAAATAGTATTTTTAGTTAATATTTTTTAGAATATATTTCAATATACAGTAAAAATTTTTAATAAAATGAGTCAATTTTTATTTATTTCAAAATTTCAAGACCAACCCTATCTAGTATTTCCTTTTCGTTTGATATTTCTTTTGGATAATGGGGAACTAAATCCTTAAAGTAAGAGAGATTGTTAGCCAGAAAATTGACAAGGATTAGAGCAAAACAAAACAGTTAAAAAGGCTAATTGATGATGCTAAGCACTAAAGGGTACCAACTTCCATATTACAAGAAAAATTCCTATCTTTTTCCCCTACCCAACTTCTACCAATAAAAGTAAACCAAATGGAATGCATAATTATCATCATTTTATCCCTTGCCTTGCAATGTATTTATGAGTAGACAGCAAGCTTAATATGTAGGGATTGCTATTACTAATTGCATGTGTTGTACATTATTATAATTCAATCAATACTTGCAATCAACCAATCTCATTACTGGGTATCATACTTTTCAATTGGAATACCACTTGTTCATATCTTAATAATAATTAACTGGGCACAAATGTCAAAAACAACTTTTTTGGGCTCCTATTTGTTAGAATGCTAAGATTTCTTTTTGTTTTTGGTCCTGTATTTGTTGAGATTTAGTAGTATAAACTGTTGCTTAGTGACCGCCGTAGAAGAATAAACTTCACCCCCTTTCTGCTTCTTATTTGTGACACGTAACACGTAGAACTCAACTATGTTCACTTCATCCGTCGGGGTGTACATTTAGCAAAACTACAAGGAGAGGGGCAATAATTATCCTTTTCGCTAGACTTTTCTTGTTAGCAGCTGAAAATACAACATCCATGAGCATGATGTAAATTGTGAAAAGAATTGGGTATATTATTGGTATTTTAAATGTTTCTTTTCTAAGTATAAATATAAGTATCTTCGTTGAAATAATATTATATAGAATTTGGTCACTTTTAAGAACTTCGCACCATTCCTACAAACATGGGTATTTGAAATTCATCTTCATTAATCAACTTTGGCACATTTTTTTTGTATAATAGGACTAATAAGATTGGTCATAGACTTGGGCTGGGCTTTTATTGTAATAATATTCATGAATTGAGTTCAGTTGTTGTTGAGGGTATTGTTGCAAATGTTGCATTTGTGGATTTACTATCTTGCTTTCCAAAATTATACGAATTGGTGTTTTGACAAGATGAGCTATGATTTATTTCATTTTTGTACTTACATTAAATAGAAAATAAAATCTTTACACCGCTCCGGATGTGAATTGAACCTGAGTGTTATAGGTCATATTTTCAATCTTAACCATGAAAATAAGACAATGTCTCATAGATGTCCTTTAGTGCTCATGAATAGGAGATGTAAAGGGACTCATAAAGCACTTGTTCTGTAGTATATTATAAGATCAGGCAGTGTAGAAGGGGCTGCCATGGGAGTTCATGGTATACTGCGAGTCCTTTTCCTGCTACGCGTGGCAGGGACACTCATGCGTCCCTGGTAGGGATGGTAACGGGTTGGATCTGGATCTGATCTGGACTCATATTTCCATCATTTCAAGGCTGACACAAGTACCATCTATCTTACGCCAGCCTTAAATTGATAGAAATATGGGTCCATATCAAATCCAGATCCAGCCCATTGCTATCCCTACTCCCGGGTCATCAAAATATGCATACAGCCACCACCCGCCTTGATCCATCGACACACCCACTCTTAATTCAGCCACGCCTATTGAAGTTTGTATAGTTTTGAGTTTATTATTTAGTTATGAAAATTAAAATAATGGAACAATTAATACTCTGTTTAGATCCAAGCTTTCTTTATAAAGAATCGGATCGTGAAATAAACACCATCCATACTATTTTTCTCATGTGTCGTTGTGGGACCCAAATGTGCAAATTTGAGCCCTATTAACGCAAATAACAAAAACTATTAACAATACAAAAAAAATCATTTTTTTATTTTCAAAAGACATCGTATTTATGATAATTTAGGGTTATACTCTCCCTTCCAATATTATTTTATAGATACAGTCAGGCAGTCCACTTTGACTTAATTGACATGTTAATACATCATACTATAAACTAACTTGTTTGTCTTCATAGTAAAAGGTTTCTGCCTTGTTTTATTTTTCACAATTGTGCAGAAAGGAAAATCTCCACCAAACCTGAGATAAGACAGTTTCAACATTAACAACAGAGCTAAGACATAGGTCATTGTTTTTGCCTTCGTTCTTCTGTCTTACACAACTACAAATCCAACCCAACAACAATCTTCATACATAAACCTGTTAATCTCAAATGCCATATATCGCGTTCAAAAACACTTAAGGAGGATTCTAAGTAGAAAGTGAGGGGAAATAAAACTAATATTTTATCCAATAACCCTCAAAATAGTCCAGCTATATAGAAGCTTGGCTATAATATTTAGCACATAGGCAAAACCAATAATTTATCATACTATATACATCATGGTCAGAGATTTGTAGATTCTCATTTTCAGTTTACACATATCTTTGAAATGCTCCCCAACAAGAAAATTGGTTTACCTGATCTTGCTCGAAATTCTTCTAGTCAAGACCATGTTGAATCCAGATGATAACTTCCAACTCCATTTGCTTTCAGCTTAACTCTATCTATTACCCCAAATAAAATTAACCATAAGAAGGATTCTTTTTATTTGACTAAACACCTTCTATGGCTTCAAAGCAGTTGCGTAATAAGTTGCGATTCCACGCATTTAAAGGGCATAGATTCTATCAACTTCCGAGTTTGAGAAGTCCGATTGCTGCCACGAGTTTGACCCACTTCTCCTTGAAGACTTCACTTTCTTCCTCATCGAGCGAACCCTCTTCGACTTCACCACATAGAACGTCATAGTCCCGAGAACCCCGGCCATTATAGCGCCGCCAACGACCGTAACCAAAACGGCCGCCCATTCGTGCTTCCTCCCGACCACGATATACGACGAGGCTATGAAAGCAACCGAAGTGCAAACGGAAGCCAACCACATTAGCTTGTTGATCACCTCCACAACACGTCTCTCGGCTTTGGTCTCGCCTCGGACCAGCGTAATCTGAACCACCACAACCGCCAGTGACGTGAAGAGAGCGATCGCATTGAAGATGAAGAAGATCTTGAATGATGTGTGGCCCACCACAACGGCAATCCCATTGTCATCGTCACCACCTGGCACGGTGAAGATGGCGGCGAAGGCGACCGTCGCGAATAGCACGGCCACCACGGTTACCGAGTTGGTGGCATTGTTGATCCCTTCGCGGTGTAGTTTCCGAAGTTCCTTTGAAATGTTGTGAACGTTCTTGTTGGTCTTCTTGGTTTGTTCGAGTTGGATATGAACGTCTTTTTTTATTTGAGTTACGGTTTTCCGCAACTCGTCCCTTGGTTGGTTGAGTTCGTTGGCTCGAACAGCGCCGTAACGACAAAGGCACTCTTTTATCTCCGATGATTCTTCTGAGAGGGTAAGCTCTTCTGCAATGTCAAGAGCGGTTTTGTGGTCTCTTGTAAGTCCATTCACAACTATATCCGGAAGTAATAGCAACACATTCACTATCTGCGAGAAAACGAGGAACCAAACCACTGTTAGTAAATGTATCTCATGATTCAGATGCAGGGCCAGTCCTAACATTTTGTGAGTACTAGGCGAAATAAAAAACAAGTTAAACGTAAATAAAAATATATCGTAATAATTATTAGATAAAAAATTATAATTGCTGTATTTTTTTTATTTTTAATAAATAAATCAACTAATTTACATTGAATTCAGAGAGTTTAGTAAAACTAATATATATGTTTAGACATAATAAATGGGCCTTAGGCCATCGCACCACTCCAAATAATATGCAACAATGAAGAAATGCAGAAAGGGAATGACATTCATACCTCGACGCGCTTCTTCCTGGTCGCTACGTGTAGTGCTGTGTTACCGAATTTGTCAGGAAGCATAACAATGGCGGGATCTGCTTCTAGAAGTAACTTGACCACGTCACAGCTCTGCCCTTTAACAGCCATATGTAATGCAGTCTGCCCCTTCTTATCAGTCCTCCTTGCCAACTGCGGATCCTTGCTGAGCAATGCTCTCACAACATCTACATGACCCTGACGGGAAGCTAAATGCAATGCATTTTTCCCGTTGGATCTAGGAATCTCTAATAAGCTGCCATCTTTTGAAAGCAGTTCATTGACTACAGCAGTATGCCCTCTTGTAGCTGCAGATATGAGAGGAGTTGCATTTGAAGGGCCATAAGTTTTGCTTAGGGCTGGATCATGATCTAGTAGCACTTGGACAATGGCTGCAATATAATGAAAATTCATTAGAGCAGCCTTCTATATGGGGCAGTCACAAAAATATTCCATTTTATAAATTTAAAAAGCCGCTTCCACACATTCCTTGTTTTTCAGAACGATATTCCATTTTACGCATTAATTCACTTCCAGATTACAAATCCAATCCAATGATCAAACATTTTAGGTTGAATTTTTTGGGAAATCCTGAACTTGTCTCTAAACGCCTATTTACCCTAAACTTACATAAGTTTCAAATAAAAACCCGAACAAAAAATGCACCAGTATGACCCCTCAATGTCATGTGTCAGCTTCTAGTTTGTTTTACTTTTCAAAGATTTATTTTTCTCTCAAACCCGAAACTGACATGTGACATTCAGGGGGTAAACTGATGCAGTTTTTGCAAATCCAGGGGTTTATTTAAAACTTTTGAAAGTTCAAGGGTAAATAGACGTTTAGGGGCAGATTCAGGGGGTCACTGCCTATCATGACATCTTACCATGCATATGATTCTTCAAATACAAAAGCCTGATTAGTAATTACATTATGTAGCACTATCAATTATCTGCAATAACACAAACCGATGGCAAGTTCTTTCTCTTCTTCCTCAACCATCAATGAGCTTGTAAACTTATCATCCAATTCAAAATAGGTAATTTCGAAAACAAAAATGCACACAAAGCTCAAGAACATTACCATGGTGCCCTTGCACAGCAGCAATATGCAACGGATCAAAGCCGGAATGATTCTTCCTTGTAATGCACTCTTTACTCGAATACTTCAACAACTCCTTGACCACCTCAAGATGCCCTTTATCCGCAGCAGTAAACAGCGCTGTCTCGCCCAATTCATTCACCTCATTCACAACTGAAGCCCTAATTTCCGCAACCTCTGCATCAAAATCTTCCCCACTCAAAGTCCCTACCAACTGCGAATCGATGTCATCAAGAATCTGCTTTACAGCGGCCAAATCGCCATTTTGAGCTGCTAAGTGCAGTTCAGTGTCATTATGCCGGCCAGTAACTTGTTTCACGTATTTCTTCTTTCCAGCTTGATCGATTCGTTTTCCGGAGTTGGATAAAACTAGAGCTGGAGCTGATGCAGTCGAAGATGGTGATGGAGTTGGAGATGGTTCAGCAGTAGTGTTAAAACTTAGCTGTGGAGTGATTAATCCCTTCTCTAAGTCCATCTCCCCGCCTATATCATAAATCAAATCCAACATTTCATCGCAAGAATTAAAGTAAGCAAAATCAATTTTGTTTGTCTGCGTTCAGATGTTTAGATCTTCCTGATAACTATGAATTGCAAAGGAATTACAGGGGAAAATCATATACTCTGCCAAACAGATTCGCGATTGCCGAGGATAATAATACATAACCAAAAAGCAAAAACTAAATTGATGATTTCGAGTCAGAACTGGAATTCATAAATCCACATGTTAACAGTGAAGATATCGAAAAAACCCTGGGAGATGAAAGTATCAGAGCACAGATATTCTACTAGATACAGTTGGTTCAAAATAAATGAAGCAATAAATGAAAAAGAAAACAAGAATCAAAGTATGAAAAGAAAAAAAAAATCAAAATGGATCTAGAGAGGGGAAAAGTACCTTGAAGAATAGGGGAAGCCATAAGTGGTCAAAATTATATGATAGGAGTTGGAAGATGGTGTTTAAGCTAAAGAATTCATGAAAGAAAGAGAAGAATAATGGAGGTTGATTATAGGAAGAAGGTGCTGAGAATCTTCCAGGCAAGGCACTTTTATTTTCTTTTTCTGTTTTTATTTTATTTTTAAGCTTTTGTTTTCACTTGTTCGGCTGACAAGTTTCTTACCGTTTTCAGTTCTTATCATTTTTTATTATTTTTAGATAACCTTATATATTGTAATTTCATTCATTTTTTAAGTATTTTGTGAATTTTTTTTTTTAAATATGTTTTGTTGTTTATAATTGTTAATGGAAAAAGTTATCAATTTCGAACTGAATTTTTGAAACTTTGTTAATAAAATTACAATACACATTAATAATAAAAATTAAATTCTTTTTTAGAAGCATAAATATTTTTCTAATTTAAATGTGATGATAAATTTAAAAAAAATAATGCAATAAAGTATTTCTGCAAATTACTTAAAATTTGATGTATAATTTTTAAATAATATGATTAAATTATGAAAATATTAAATTGATTGAAATAGAATCCTTTAATACCATAGTTTTTAATGAAAAATTATTTTTTCTATTTTTATCAACGGTTACGAACCACAACACATGTTTTTGAAAAAAAATAATACAAGCCATTTCTTAGAAAATGAGTGAAATCACGTGATATCTTTTTTAAGTTTACCCTTATTTTTAACCCTTTTTAAGACTTAGTATCTTCAATATCCTGAATTTATTCATAAAAGTCAGCTGTTGATTTTTTAAAAGTTTCAGATACTCTGAACTTGCAAAAGCATCAGTTTGCCCTTCCCCCCGCAATGCCATGTGTTAGCTTCGGATTGGAGAGAGAAAAGTAAAAAAAGGACAAACCAACAAAAAAAACTGATACTTGTCAATGAAAAGGGAAACTGACGCATTTCAAATAAATTTATAAAAGTATTTGACACATTTATGACATATGCATAATACTTTTTTTAAATACTAGGCTTAATGCATCTACACCCCCCTGAACTTGTTCGAAAAGAGCTGTTGTCACCCTGAACTTTGAAATGTGACGGATAGCCCCTTGTACTTGTCTAAAACGCTTTACTTTACCCCCTCGTAAAAATATCGATTTCAAGAACAAGAAGATGAAAATGACGGGCCAATAATCGATACAATATTATGATTAATTGAAAATAATATTTAGAATATAGATGAAGTTTTGAAGAAGACGAGGAATACATTAGTAGGGATTTTGAATGGTAAGGATTAGAATGTTAGAGATTTTTTTGTTCATTTTCTATTCCACTAACATGCTTCACGCACGTGTATTTTGATGGTCATCCACGTAGCAAGTCAGGTTAGCACAAGGGAGAAAAGTGACGCGTTTTAGACAAGTACAGGGGATTATCTGTTTCATTTCAAAGTTCAGGGTGGTAACAGCCTTTCACCTCACATTTACTTACTGATGTAATCAAGGGATCACATTCACAACCAATCTGTCCACTAACTAATTTTCTATACCACTCCACCTAAGAACGAAGTCGGCTTTACATTTTCCTTTGACTTGAATTTGAGATCAATTCAACACATCATCAGTAAAAATTCCTAAAGTTTGATTGAAAAATTTATAAACATATTTATTTAATTTTAGGGCTTAGTTGAGATTGTTGTTAAAGTTATTATCGCGAAAAGTTGTATTTATAAATTTTTAATTGAACAACATATTTTGGTATTTGACAAAATTATTTGATTATGAATATTAATATATTATAAACTGTTCATTATTGATTTCCACGTATATTTTGGATACCAGCTTAAAAAACCTTAAAAGTTGAGCTTTTTAAAAAAATAACATGAATAAACAATTGCAAGGTCATTAAGTGTTAACAAGGTCAAATAATAACAGGCGCGTGCATGCCACGCAAAACCCCCAGGCAGAATACATTCGCCTGGAGCAGGAAAAAATGTTGCGATGAGGCTAGGAATGTTCCTGCCAATTTAGGCGGAGCTCATCCGCCCTGAGAGTAACGCCTTGGTAATGATCCAGGCAGACTGTATCCGCCCCAAATTTGAAAGAAACCAAGTCTTCCCGGATCTCAGAGAAATGTCCAGGCGGCTATCAAGCTGAGTAAGCTTATCCACCTGGATAGACCTCGACACCTCAGGAGCAAAGAGTTCAATCAAAACTCTAAGTCTCCAAAGAGACCTCCATAATTGGAACTCTGACTTCAGATAAACTTTATCCTATCAACAGGATAAAGATCTATTCAAACTAGAATTCTAGATGATTCACATCTTGGATCAGACTTGGGAACGTCCAATGAGTATAAAAGGACCCTTTGTCACCACGCAGAGGTATGTATGAAAAAACACACAAAAAACTCTTTGCCTCCTCTCTTAAATCCGATCCAACTTAAGCATCGGAGAGGCTATGCCGGTCACACGGCTAGTCCCTCATAGCGACGTTTATTGTTTTGCAGAAACCTTCAAACCAAATTGAAGAGGAGCGTTTGGTGTTGATTTCAGTCAGAGATTTAGCGTGTGGAATCACTTTCCAAGCTAATTTAACATTAAGTATTATGTGATACTATTTTTTTTTATAAAAGACTATTGGTATGTAAAAAAATCTTATCAGGAATATTGTAATATGAGACTCTTACATGTGGAAAAACTTACTAGAAAAATTTCATACATGAATAAATCAAAATATAAAATTCACGGTTAGAGAGTTTTAGTGAAATGCAATTAAACATGAAAAGATTAACTTATACTTGTAATAACTCGTAAATTTGAGTTAAGCTTGCGATAGGCTTCAATCGAGAAAAAAAAAAATTACAAATCTCAATTAATTTCATGACGAGTCAAGCTTGATCTTTGTCACAAGTCAAGTTGAACTTAGGTTAGTTCAAGCTCGATTCAAACTCTTCATTGCCTCTTGAGTTTAAGATAACATATTGGGTTTTATTTCGATCCCACTAAATTTTAAATTACCTGCTTAATTATGTGCCTATCAAACTTTCCCATTTGAATGTGCAAATTAAATTACGAATACGTAAACAAATCATGCGTGATACTTAAAATGATCAAACAAATTCAAAACTATACTTTCACTATGTTCTTTTCAACTTATTCAACGATCAATTCAGTTCTGTTCAATTCAGTTTCGGTTCAATTCAGATTCAATTAAATTTCAGTTTCAATTTCAATTTCAATTTAGTTTAAGTTTATATATTATTGTAAGTAGTATTAAAGTGATAATAAATATGTATATTATTAGAATGAGAAAAGAAAAATATTAATAGATATTATTTTAGAATATTATTAATAATATGTAAAAATTTGATTCCTTATTATCGTTACTAACAAATAACTTTCTTTGATAACAAATATATAGATAAAATAAATAATTTATAAAATATAAAAAACGTACCCATTACAATATAATTAAAAAGTATTACAATATTAAAATTCATGTTTATGTTAATTTTTCTAATTCAATATTCGTTTATGTCGTCATTTTCAAATCCACATCGACATGTTGGATATTGTTTTGGTTCATCTCTCAAATTTGTTGTACAATAGAATTCCATACTATGTTCATTGCTTTTTTCCGATTGTGGTCGAACATATTGGAATCAGCTATTCCATTAGTTTCCTCATTATATCTTACCTGTATCCCAAGTTGATGCTAAAATTATGAAGAGTAAAAGTAGAGACAATAATTGACATTTGATATGTTTTTGGCCTTTGAGGCATATAATGCAATATCTTCCACAATTTTCTTTAACTGATCAAATAGACATTCCATTTTCATTCGCAATGATGATTATCTATAATTGAAATGTTCTTCTATTCCACGAGACTGTTCTCATTTCCTATATTTTGGTACATGAGCTCTAACACTTCGATCCATGATAGGAGTTAAATAACCCAAAGTAATTATATTTTCCTACAAATTAAAAATGGAAAGTAAGTAATACAAATATAATTAAAATTTGAAACTATAAAATATTATGTATTATATTTCAACTACATCTGTCCTTCTTACAATTCTGTCTTTCTCAAATTTCTCGCTAAACAAACATCCACTTCTTAATATTTATTACTAATTTAATTACTTTTTTCATTTTTTAGTCTTTTTAATTAAATTACATTTATCCCAAAATAATATTACGAAGTGTGTTTTTTTGTTAGTACTAAAAAAATAAAGAATCCAACAAAATATCATAATAAAATTTAATGAAACAAAAATGTAATATTATAAAGTTACAAGGTAATGTTGTTATTATTGATATAAATAATTATTATTCAATTAAGTTTCGGTATTTTTAGTTTCAGAATAATTAGATTCAATTTAGTTTCAGTTCAGTTTTAGTACGTTCAGTTTCAGTTCAGTTTCAATTTCAATTTAGTTCAGTTTCAATATTTTCAATTTCAGTTGAAAAGAATAGAACTTTTAAGGTAACGTTTTGTTCAAATGACATCTATTTCATAAGAATCTAGCAAAAATAACTAATTTAATGTAAAATATAAAAGATTATTATGTTTAATGTAAAATATAATAGATTATTATGTTAGATCCATCCGAATTACTACTAATTATTTAACCTCTCATTTAATCATTATTTCTCATTGATTACTCCTCTCATGAGTAACTATTTATTTCGTAATGAAGAAAATTATATTCCACGAGTTGAAATGAAAGAACTTGTACTCCACATCCACATTTTGTGAAAGAAATATTTCATAAATCAAGCATAGATTAGAGTATTAATAATTTCTTAAAGAAAAGAATAAGATTTATAAAAGATCTAATGCATAGTTTATCCCTCAACTTGTCCTAAAAAA